>JALIZH010020273.1:0-71146 GCA_030522465.1 Rhipicephalus appendiculatus
TCTTTGTCGCGCTTTCAATCATCCCTCTAGCGTCTCAGGGTGGGGTCCTAAATTATTTACAAGCGTGAGACGGTCTTTTTGTGGTACTAGGCTCCCCCCACCGCCGGAGCCGACTTCGCTTGTTGCGGCTTGCTGAAATGGGTGACAGCTTTATTGAAGAGTGACCCTCCTCATCCCAGGCGAGGAGTGTTTGCTGTAGTCTCTGATCGGGCGCTCTGGGGAGCTCTCTATTGAGCAGCGCTCTGACCAACATCTGTTTTGAGAGAGCTAGCAGAAACGACCCCTGAGGGCTTAAACCCTCTCACTCCCAAAGAACGTGATTTTAGGCAGCCAATGCTTGAATTCTACAGTTTTGACATATTGGGCTACATTGCGTGTATGTAATTATGGTCAGACTATATGGGCAGTGGAATCCTCAGCCGTCTGACACGGCGCCAATCGGCCCAAACTGTTGAGGATTCCGAAGATGAAAACCGATTTCGGCTTCCGAACAGTCTGAACCGATCCACGTGAGGGCGGAAGTGTTTCGGTACTTAGGTGACCCGAGAAGAGATATCGCCCTGCAGCTACACGACTATCCGGCTATGAAGGCGGTATTTATTCACAATAACTCGAATTTGTGCTTTTCTGCAGCGGTAGAGAGACTTTTCTTTTTAGGTGCGAAGCATCTTAGAGCCGAGCTGAATCAGGTGGGCGTCCTGCTCTCTCTCCCTCTCTCCTCCTTTAAGCAGGTGTTCGGTCGCCTTCTCTCCTCCTCCCCGCGCTGCGGCCGGGCACTCTCCTCCTTTAAGCGGGCGTTTACGCAGGCGTTCGGTCGCCTTCTCTCCTCTCCTCCCCCCGCCCTGCAGCCTGTAAACCCACTCCCTCCTCTCCCTCCCGCATTTCATATAAGCGCGTGCGCTCGGTCGAGGAAGTGTCGCTTGAATCGTGCGGTCGCTCCGTCGGTTCCCGGCTCGCTGCAGTTGCCTCGAAAGCCTCGCCACCCTCGCCGCTGACTCGCGTTGTCTCTCTGTAGCGGAAGCGGTAGCTCGACACCGACGCTTGGCTTCGACGGCCGAGTGAACGTAAACGGAACTAAACTTGGTGTGCACCCCCAATGCTGCTTCGCATCCCCTCATGGTTCCCTTTAGTGGGAGATGGTGTAATTTTTTCGCGAGTCTTGCGTTGAGGCCGAACAGACGCTCTCTGCCATTTAAGAAGCCCGCTTAAGAAGCTCCTGTTGCTTAAGTGCATTAACACAGCAACCTTCTCATCAAAACAGCCCTTATGTGCAAAAAAAATTGTATACTTTCCTTTCAAATCACTGGTGTTCGTTAGTGATTCAAGTGATTTGCTATTTGTGCTATTTGTGGCATAGCTCGCTTGAGTGTCAAAAAGTATAACGATTTCGGTCCCCAAGTGCTTGTTACATTTGCTGCGATAGGTAGTGTACTTTGTATTTCGGTTGATACATGGAAATATGTCATTTTGACCAATTATGTACTTTGTAACCCTTGTCCCCAGCTACGTAATGTCTTAAGGGCGCTGTGAGTACTGTGATAAATAAATAACTAAATAAATAAATAAATAAATAAATAAATAAATAAATTGAAAGTTTCAATGCGCTACAACTTTATTTACAACATTTTGCTGCACTTATTGCCTTCGCGAGGCATGAGCATCCCCGAAATAAAAAAAAAACGTGTTCCAGTATCTGTATCGCTGTATCTGTATTCCGGAATACTTTTTTCGTCTTTTTGCAAAAGTATCTCCGAAATATCCCGTTACGTCAAAGGCAAATGTATCTCAGTATCTGTATTTTAGGCTTCCAACGCATGTATTTCGATATCTGTATTCCGGAAAACCTTTCCGAGTATGTCTGCCCAGCCCTGGTCTCAGTACGTCTATACAGCACATCGTTTCACTTCGCAATGCCATACCAACTAGCCCCGGTAGAAGCACTTCTAAGGGTATACCAGACAAGCTTTTAGGTTTTTACCTTTTTACGAGGGCTCTTTTTGACAATGAGCATGCACATGACTAGTATTTAGCTTAAGAGGCAATTTTTCTCTTCATACTCTTGTTTATAGACTCCTTTCTTTGGAGAACTGTGCGAGTCCCATAGTGCCAGTTGATCTCTATCAAGTGCCTCCTCTTGCTGGCTGTTGATGTATCAGGTATTTCATTACATTCTACCCTGTTCTATCGTTTTGAATGGATATTGTGCATTTTCTTCTGGTGTCACGAGCAGAGAAACAGTCGGGGCCACGAAATGAACTAGCATCTCCTGTGAAGTGCATCGATAGAAGGGGAAAAAGAAGGGGATATCAAAGGGCCCGATTTTCGTAAGTAACCGTCCTACAAGGAAGGTGATGCATAATGATGCTAAGGAAAATGATATAGGAAGTGGAACTGTAGACAAGAAAAGACTCACAGGGTGCCTAATGCATTCGGATAAGATGCTTCCTTGCTTGGCTCATGTTGGTTGGTTGGTTGGATGATCCTTGTTAATCTGGCGCAACCCACAATGGGGGATCGGCAATGAAACGGCCGGTGCCTTGTTATATAATTAAATGAGTTTATATTCTTAAAATGTTTAGTAATAGATTGTTTTTGAAATAACTCCTTAGCTTAATTCAGCAACAAAAAAAAAAAAGAAAGAAAGATGACTCGAAGGCGAAAGCGATGCACCTTCTTCTTCTCTTTAATCTCAGTCGATAGTTGTCATTTGGCACTTTTTTTGCTGGGACACTCAGATGGGAATATATTCAATGTTGTAGACAAGTTTATATGCGAGTCCAACTGATTTATTAGATACATCAACAGCTATTAGTTTTTAGATTACGTCCTGCGGGCGTACTGATTTCGTTGATTCGACAGGTTACGCAACTTGGTGTATTTAGTCTAAAATTGGTATTAATGGGAAAATAATTCTTTTTTCTAAGTAACGCCGTAACCTCTAGAAGCTCTTCAAAAATTTAAGACTATATGTTCCACCCGAACCTTGGTCGATTCCCTGGAGTGGGTAGGTGACTGTCATCCAAGAATCATCATCAACAACATCATCATCATTATTATATCCCCCGGACATCGACAGTTATTGCGCTTATGGCAATGATCCGTATGGCTAATAGGCAATGTATAGTGATATTATAGCCCTGCTAATGTCAGGAATTCTGTGAATCCTTGAAAATGTGCGCTCCCTTTGTTGTTATTTTTTTTCGCACATGTGTAAATTTCACTTAGAATCGGAAGGACACTTCGACATGTATACTTGATGCTTCATCCGTTCTCGACTTTATACATGCAGCGTTCTGATATTTTATGCCTGCTTTGATATTGCTCGTGTATATTTTTTCGTCTCGAATAAATGGATGTTCCTCACGCACGGATAGTTGGAGAAAGAATTGGGCAACAGTGCTTATTTTTTTACGTACTATTTCGTGTTCGAACTGAAGGAGAGTTGTAAAGGACGAAAAAAGCGAAGTACAGCGCGGCTCGTGCAAAGCCCGCGGCCGCAGCTTCAAGATCCCGGTGGCGTTCTTCACCTGCATCCCTTCCTTTGTCGCTGCTTGGCCTTTACTTATCGGTGCGTCTGAGGAGCAGAACGATAAGCAGCGCGATTGACGACGGGCCAGCGCACAATTCCAACAGCGAAGGTACGCAGCAGGTGACACCTTCCGCGATGGAAGCCCTGGCTCATCTACCAGCGCTGAAGATCAAGTGGATGGTGATGATGCACAATATGCACCACGCTAGGCGCGCCATAGCTTCCAGAAATCTCGAAGAGTACTTCTCGATTCGGCAAACGATGCGTTCGACGTCGATGTTGATCAGTGAGATCACGCAGTCCGTCAGCGTAGTCGAGCGGGAAGTCCAGCGCCTAGAAGCAAGGAACAGGGCCTTGCGCCGCGACAACTCGCGACTGTTGAGGAAGCTTTCTCGTTTGCGCCGGGAGCCGCTTACCATCCAGATCCCTCCAGGAGGGCCTCCCCCGACCTGCTACGAGGACAGCATGGGAGCAGATTCTTGCACCGGGTCGATTGATAGTGGTTTTCCTTCGGGCACTGGCATCGAAGGTGGCGTCGCGGCCACCATGCATCGGAAGGCCGAAGACAACAGCACGGCGGACGACACTCCGGGGGGAGAAGAGAGCATGGAGACGGACCTGTGATGGCGCTTGTACGAGACTTCCCGTGAAGGCGATGGTGGAAGCGGCAGTAGCGTACGGGACCAGAAATAAAGTTCTTCACCACATGGCCATTCCTGTATTCTTTCACGTGGCTGTCACCAAATCTATGCGTACAATGGAACCTTCGGTGATACGAATCTCACGGTCCCACTAAAAATGTTCGCATCATCCGAAATTTGTATCACCAGAAAGCATGGAAAATTAGCATGCGACAAAAAGAAAGCTGGCGTACATTTTCATTTATTGTTTTTCAGGGCCGCGACAATGTCAGAAAGAACTCTGAATGACTGTCAGTGAAGTTTTAAGATGTCGGCAATCATACGAGCACTCGTAAATATACGGCCCGTACTTGTGTGTTTAATTAATGAACAAGGTGCGTTGTGACCCGCGACAGCAATGGCCCCTTCCTAATTCTAGTGTTGTTTTTCGCATGACACCAGAGTACTGCGGCGAATGTAACGGAAGAAGCGCTTTGACGCGATAGATCAAGGCCACAAAATTTTAGAACCACGCTCCTATGTTATGATTTTAACCGCGATAGCGTTAAAGATCTCGTTTCGCAGAAATTCCGGCGTCGGCGTCGGCGGCGGCGTCGTTGGTTGTGAGCGAAAAATCATCATCTTGTCCGTGACTGAAAAATCGAGAAAGATGCAAATAAAATAAGTAATAAAATTTCCGGGTCCGAATGAGGATCGAACCCGGGTCATCTGCGTGGCAAGCAGGTGTTTTACCATGCAGCCACGCTTTCTGCTTGTGATTACATATAAAATAACTTGCCCTGCTTGGAATAGCAGTGAAAATAACTTTCATGCTTTGCAAACACGCGCGTTCTGTATACAGGCGTCACAATACAACATGTAATATCGCAGTAATATTGCGTGGTACAAGCGTGCATAGCCATCGGGCGTCAGAAGATGTGAATATCATAACGACATCATGGTTCAAAGCCGTGTACCCATTACAAAAGTCACACACGTTACTGCGCGTATTCCCTTAAGACCACGTAGTGGGTGCATAGCAACTTCGACAACATTTCCCGCATTTACCGCGCATAATTGCTCGTGGTTTAAAGCATGGTACGCATTACATACTGTGCACTAAGGGATTGAAGTACGGACTAGGGACAGGATATCGCTATCGCGTTCAACTCTTAAAGGCGAAGCTTAAGGGTTCCCCAATTTTGTTATTGCGGAGGTGTTGGGGATGTTTTTTGGGAGATTTACGACCGTGCCCGCACATGTGCGACCTCAACAGTCGCGCATGTTGACGTTGTGAGGCCTGACTCCTTAAAAACCGTCCTCGCCTTCTTTCGGTCCTCGTCCACCTTTCATAGATGTCCGATGCACGAGGCAGGCACGTGTAAACACAGTACCACGACAGCAGCCCGCGTCGACACGTTAGAAAAAAGGAGCATGGCACCAATGCCCTCTGTAATCTAAACGCGAAGGCGCACGAAGGCACATTAGAGTCAAAGATTCGCGCGCACAATCTCAGATTCTGTGACAGGCGTTGCCGTGACGCGTTTCTTAAGGTTTATTCTGACCGTAAGAAAAGTATTTTTCTTACACCGGGGATTCTGACGATTTGGCGGTGCGGCGTGCATGCCCGCGCTTGCGTTCCCGCGCTCGCACATGCTTGGCGCCTCTTCTGCGACAGCGCGGAGAGCACCTCTCCGTACCTAGGCGATAGCGTTCGTTCGTATCAAACGTCGCGGGGTGAAAATCGGTTCGCAACAACCGTACTACATTTCATTGCAGGCCAATGGGCCTTGGCCGAGACCAAAGAAAAAAAATCACGCCATATCCACGAAGTGAATGATGATGAGTGAGCGAAGCTCGATCGTTTTCATCCATGGCGGAAAGAGAATGTGTGGTCTGGAACGCGCTTATACTCCATGGTCATCAGCGTCATCGTTATCACGTGTAGTGGGTACATTCCACTATACTGCGTCATCGTCATCTTTATCACGTGGAGTGGGTACATTCCACTATACGTGGTTACCTACCTACTACTACTACTACTACTACTACTACTACTACTACTACTACTACTACTACTACTACTACTACTACAGAGGAAGGACAGACCCACACCCTAAGGAGCTTCGCCCCTAAAATTCGTATCACCCCGAAATTAGTATGAGCTGTGTTCGTCACTGCATATATATGAGGGAGCGTTTGCGTCCGTTTACGTCTTCGAGTGAACTGAAAGTAGCATTTTCGCGCTATATTGAGAGAGCCGAACTTCCAGCAACAGAAAACGCCGAGATTTAGGGGCGAAGCTCCTAAGGGTGTGGGTCTGTCCCTCCTCTGTAGTTGTAGCAGTAGTAGGTAGGCAGGTATATAGCCACGTATAGTGGAATGTGCCCGCTCCACGTGATAAAGATGACGATGACGCAGTATAGTGGAATGTACCCACTACACGTGATAACGATGAAGTATAAGCGCGTTCCAGTATAGTGGAATGTACCCACTACACGTGATAACGATGACGATGACGCTGATGACCAATGAAGTATAAGCGCGTTCCAGACCACACATTCTCTTTCTGCCATGGATGAAAACGATCGAGCTTCGCCCACTCATCATCATTCACTTCGTGGATGTGGCGTAATTTTTTTCTGTAGTTGTCTGGAGCTTTTTTTTCTTCTGATTTCCTTGCCAACAGGACAGGGGGCTCGACAAACCCCTCTTTTCACACTGAAATTGCGTTAAAAGGCCAGTAAACAACCCCGAGGTCCAAAAATTGTTATAAAGAGATATATGTGCACTTTTTGCTATGTGAACATGCTGCCGCAAGAATTTTGCGAATACGTGCTATAATAAGGAAGTTACAGGGGTTAGAACATCTGTTTCAGTTTGTTTCAAATTTTCGCGCTTCCTCGCCACCCTTCTCCGCTGTAGGGAGGGGGGAGGCGTAGCCTATCGTCTTGACTCCGCCCACTTCGGCAACGTGACACGACGTCAGTGATACGCCATCGGCGCGCAGCCAACGGCCGAGCAGGTCCTCCCCCACATAGGCACGTGTCATGGCGGCGCGGGGAGGTAGCGCGATGCGAAGAGCACCGTTTCCCTAGCGGTGAAGTAGCGAGACGCCTCTTTATCTCGGAGGCTTTCGTTCTGGCAATACCGCTTCTCCAGTAGTCTCGGGCTCTACAAAACGGCAGAGGGCAGCACAGGAAAATGAAAATGCGTACTGCGCGGCCGAAACTGCATCACCGCAGGGCCAAGGCGCCGTTTCCTAGGGCAAAAGACCAATCGAAGAGCTCAGTGCCACGTCAAGTCGCCGATCGAGACTTTGCGTCACTGCGCGTACAAGGAGGATTGGTCAGGCGTAGGAAAGAAGCGCTGGAATTGTTTTTCGAAATGGGGGTCTGCGCTGCGCGCAGCGCTGTAATATTTGGAAAACGTGATCGCCGCGGTGTACTGTATGAATTAGCGAGCTTGTTTGGGGCGTGTAAAGAAGAAGTCGGAGCCTGTTGACGGGCCCTTTACATGTCAAAAAGTATTGTGCAGAACTCTTCACATTTTTCCTTCCAGAGAATACGGCCGACAAGTATACGTCTCACAGGCTAGTTAACCAAGTCTAGTGAATGACGCATATGAGATACGAAACATTTCAACAAAACTGCTCGAGCAAAACGCATGCCGTCATGATTTTGTTAAAGTAACACGAGGCTTTCTCCGTAAAAGTGAATGGTTCAACTTTGTAGTTTTTTTTTTGCTCACACTTTAGTGTAACAGCGCACCGCAACGAAATCATCAGCAACGAAATCATCTCTAACTCGTTCACCTAGCATACATCATTTCATCATGCAAACCACTGATAAGCGATCACGCATCGGCCTATACCTGATACATCATAAAAACATTTTAAGTAAACTATACGTTAATTATATCTTTAATTGTTATTAAGACCAGGTGCATTAATTATCAGAAGCCATAGACAACGCCCCAATACTGTATTGCAGCCCATCGACTGCATTATAATTCTGCCCCTGGGACTATGAAGCGGTTGAGTATAACCTGCCCTATATGGTCCAAGGGGGGAAGATACCGTTCCATAAAATTAGCACTATTGCCCTTTTTGAGGTTCTGTACAGCAGTACTTCCAATACAAGTGACAAGCTGTTGTATGACTTGCATTATTCGCCGCCGAAAAGCCCCCGCTAGAATCTTGCGCTGACCTGCTATGCAGTGAAGGCGAGGCAAATGCAAACTTTCTATTACCTTGTAGTTGTTCAGCAGGAAAATTTTTTTCTCACTTAAAACAAAAACTACTCTTTTCAAACTTTCTGCATGTCTTGCCAACAAATTATACTATGCAACAATATATAAGCCATATTTTTACTTGGACCGTTACATTGAGAAAATGAAGCCTCAATATGAGTCAAAATGCCATTTTTTCCAACTTTGTCGCAATATTGTGGCAATGTTTTTGCTTAATACGCTCCCGAAGTATTTTTATCATTTATTATAGGAACCCATAAAACACATAATGTGAACTATATTACTCGCGAAAAAATCTGTGTTTTTTATAAAATACGCTAAACATGCAGCATATTGCAATTTTTCGCCAAAACCAAAAATAAAGAAAGTTAAGACTAAAATGAATGAAACTATCATTGTCATGAAGGATCAGCGCCTTAAGATTATGGAAAAAATTGTTTCGTAGTAATTCCTCAGAACAGTAATTTTGTACAAATTATTTCAGCGCGACACAGTTTCACTTGGGTGCCCAAAGTTCGAAGCGCCCTCTAGGCAACAAAATTTTTTTTGCGAAAAAGCACGCCTCAATAACTACTTATCTCACTCGCACTGGACAAATTTTTTCAGCAGGATCGGAGATGGTCGAAAATTGACCTGGTACACTTGATATGGAATGACCCATATATATATATATGTCTAATTCAGAGACTTTTACAAGATGTAGCATATTAGACGGATGCGGATGGGAAAGTATCATGAAAATATTGTATAAGGGCCTGTGAATAGGATTATGACATTGAAAACAACAACATAAATGTAAACAACCCAATAATGCACCCAATAAGGAGAGCGAGAAGGTTTCTTTGGACACACACATTCACACACACGCGCACGCACACACACACGCACACAGAAGAAACGCACAAGCAGAAAATCACGCACAGACAGAAAAAAAATGCACACACAGATAAAACACGCACACGCAGAAAAAAAAACGGACGAAGAGAAAAAGAAAGAAATAGAGCATGAAAGATAGAAAAAACTGAAGAGAAACAAAGGAGGCTGCCCAGCTCCGCACTTCCTTTAGACTTGACGCCACTAGTGCGAAGCTGCCTTAATTTTCTTGCTGAGATACTGATTTTAATTTTTTGTATTCTTCGGGCCAACGCGGCGGATGCGGAATTCCTCAACGCTCTTGTGCTTAAATTACCATTGTCTGTTCTCGCCGAATCTGGGTAGACGTAAACTGTGAATCACCTGCGGCGCATATCTGTATACCGCGGCCCGTATTATACGAGTATGTGCCACACGTGACTGTAGGAAAGGGTAGTCGTACATTTAACATTATCGCCAAATTTGTAGCCAAATAGAAGGAACAGGGCATATTCAGTAAAAAAGAACAATGAACAGACTTCGAACAGACTAGTAAGCTTCGGGTTTTACAAAATAGAATAACCTGAGAGCCATAACCAACGGGATGGAACATATAGTGCGGTGATCAAATAAGTAGGTCGTGGGGCACGATGCGCTGGTATATACTAAGATAGAAGCTCAAGAGGCAATAATTCCGATGCGCTGCTATGTAGGGAGCGGAAAGGCTGAATTTCGTGGCTCCTATGTTAGCAGTAGCGTTGCAGTCAGAAAGAATTTTTTATTCTTCTTGATAATACTACATGATGAGCATATAAATATATATGAGCATATAAATATTCATAATTATTGATGGGTTATATAATGCAACGCTGTCAGGAGGTAAATAGGCAGAATGTTAGTGTTTCGGGAGATGAATAAGCTCGCATTTTCTGGCATTTGGTTCTATTATAAATCATATTTTGCACCTGGTGGCGCAGAAACTATATCGTATTAGTCTAAGTTTACTGCGTCTGTATATATTTACGCACGATAGAGTTCTTCCTAAAGACAGGGTAATTTTGGAGCATTCCCGCGAGCAAGTCAGCGGGAACGTTAAACGTTGAAGCAGTTTTTCCTTGAAGCCGCAGACCGAAATTGATTACTGGATTTAACCTAATAACATACCAGCTTCACTTTGGTGCTGATATTTGCTTTGCGCGGGGGTGCTTTGATGTGCATTAGCCTGTTTCTGGGGCCAAGAAATGCGTGCATTAGCTTACGTGACAGAAAAGGCTGAAAACAGTGGCGGACTTTGAGGCTTTATTGTTCTTTTACTTGCAAATAATAAGACAATTGGCTACTAAATGCGCCTAAAACAAAAGTTCAATGTAGCCAAAAAGTAGCCATGGCGCCAACCTCAAACTTTTCGCAGACAGACAGGGGTCCTAAAGTTGCCAATTTGGCGCAAAGTAGCCTCCAACGGCAACCCTGCTTACATACAGGAAATCAGTGCAGAAGCTATATGTTCATCTGTTGTGTAAAACACAAGTTGACAGAAGCAATTTCTTATTACAACGCTTACTTTTGGTTTATAAAATGATTGTCAAGACCAGCAGATCAGCATACTTTCACGTCAGTAAAACTTTTAACGCGATAGCGTTAAAGAGCTCGTTTCGCAGAAATTCCGGCGTTGGCGTCGGCGTCGTTGGTTGTGAGCGAAAAGTCATCATCTTGTCCGTGACCGAAAAATCGAGAAAGATGCAAATAAAACAAATAATAAAAATTTCCGGGTCAGAGTGAGGATCGAACCCAGGCCGTCTGCGTGACAAGCAGGTGTTCTACCACACAGCCACGCGTCTGCTTGGAAATACAGCAAAAATAACTTCCTCTGCTTAGAAATGCAGTGTAAATAACTTGCATGCTTTACAAACCCACGCGTCCTGTACACAGGCGTCACAGTACAACATGTAATATCCCAGGAATATTGCGTGGTACAAGCGTACATTGCCATCGGGCGTCAGAATATGTGACTATCATAGCGATTTCGTAGTTTAAAGCCGGCCACCCATTACAAACGGCACACACCTTTCTGCGCGTATTCCCTTAACTCCACGTAGTGGGTGCCAAGGAAGTATGCATAAAGTGGTTGAAGTAGGCACTCGGGACAGGATATCGCTATCGCGTTCAACTCTTAAAGGCGAAAATTAAGGGTCCCCTAATTTTTTTATTCCATACAAATGATAGGTAAGCTTGATGATCCCAACAGCTCCGCATAGCTAGTAAATTTGCCTGAAGCAGCTCACTTAACGCTAATGTGCTGGTACATATTTAGCATGTTATGTTATAGTTATCTTTAACAGCGAAGCTGTTCTTCGTCGAGCCTTTCATGTCCGGGGGCCGTCGCAGATCGTAAACGGGTATGTGCCCCAGAGCGTGGGTAAATACCACTACGAAGCGTGGCGGTTTGGGCTAGTTGGTAGGTCATGACGATTGTTATAGCGCGAGCTCAGAACGACGACAAAATGACCACTACGAATATGGATAACTCCTCCCACCGCCCCCCACTACTCACTACTCCCACAACTCACCACTACGTCCACTACTGCTCCCGCCACTCCTCCCACTTTATTCGCCCACTTCATTCCCGCTGCATTTACACTTCATCCCATTTCATTCCACTTCATTCAAACCCACTGCATTCAAATCCCATTTCATTTTACTAGCTAATTCGCGAAGCGAAGCCTTTGCGAGCCACCAGCTTCGCTGTATCGTCCTTGTCCGCCAAGCGGTGCTGGCTGAATTTTTTTAGGGGCGAAGCACCGTAGGGTCTTGGCGTGTCGGCGTGCTCGTCGTCTGCTGATTGCTGCTTGCTGCTGCCTTCGTGACGGTGCTGCTGTCGGGAGCGCAAGAGAGGGCGCCACCACCTCAGCGCTCGCCGCGTGGCGAGAGAGCGAACGGCGCATGTTGACTACGGAAACGCTCTTTCTGCGATGAACGCTGAACTACCAGCTTGCAAGACGAGAGCGTGCCCTCGCCCGCGAGATACATTCGCCGACGCAGGCAGCTTCTGCTAGCGAGTTCGTTGATTGAAAAAAAACCGACTGCTCGCGCTGCACAACCGTTCACCGGCCACCCCGTATATATAGGCACTGGATCCTGACCTGAAATGTAGTGCCGGTGGGGAGATTTCTCTTGTGCGTAGTTGAAAAATAAAGGTTCGCAGCGTGCGCGTTAACTAAAGGGGTACGGCGGGTCTCTTTGTCTAATCCGAGCAAACTGGGGGCTCCGCTTAGACCCGTGAACACTGCATGCTTCGGCCCTTCTTAGGTGTCATGTTAGTGGAGCTGAAACACCCTTCCCTACATGCCCCTTCGCCACAATTTTCTTGCTTGGATTTTGTTTTGCGATACACGTAAGACCAGAACAGTTTCATTCAGGGCTGTAACACTAGTAACCTGGGTATCACTAAGAAATGCCACAGGAGCATATTGGGGGCTTTTTATAAAATGTTTAGAATACATATTTTGTTATATCATCATCTGGGCGAAAATGACATTTTTAATGCAACTAACCAATAGCGCACCATAGTTCGAGAAACATTAAATGTTGAAGAAGGAAGCGGCGATCGGTCGATCATTCATCGTCGGTTTAGATTGACCTAGGAGAAAGTGATGCTTACAGCCGCTAAGAAACGCGTAGTTTCGAGACATGGAGAAATCTTTGTTAAGTGAAACTCAAATTGACTACATTCCACCCATCACGGCAGCGATGCTAGAAACGATCGGACTTTTAAAAGGTTTTCGAGACATCTAATATGCTGACAGTATGCTATGCATTTTCTCCTACATATACTCAGTTTCGTGCACATTGTTGTAAGCATAGGGCAAATGTCAGAGATGTTCTAGGAGTTTAGTGATTGGCAGGAGGTCCACATCAGGAGACTCTTGCAGTCCTGTCAATAGAAAAGCGAAAATATTTCAACTTTTCTAAAGCAGTCGTATACAGCACCGCGCGCTCTCATAGCTTACTAAGAATATGTGTGACTTTTCTAAAAGGAACTTCTCCCCCTTCCCCCCTGCCCACTCCAGCTTTTTCCATATTAATAAAATCACTAACGGCAAGAGTGCCGAGCAATCGCAGTGCTTGCCCAACTTTTTCGAAGTAACCACAAGAATATTCAGCATTCCAAGATCCGTGTGTGTTAGCTGTGCATTGGTTTTGAGAGAGGATCACGCAAGTTTCCGTATGAGGAATACATGCACTCTAAGCAAAAAAAAAAAAAAAAGTCCTTTGACCTTTTTTTGAGAGTTCTGGCTTGCCACGTATTTGAGTCACCTGAACTCTCTTTGGAGGTCATTATACACCCTTCGGAGAGTCGTGTGACTCACAAGAGAGTTAAGGTGCCTCTTTAAAGAGTCATATACGTGGAAAGTCAGCACTAACCGAAAGGAGTCGCACTCTTTTTTTTTCTTACAGTGTGGGGGGCATAAAGACAACACGCTCCACACTGTTCCTCCAAATATTTTGCAAGGATGGACCCATAAGAAGGCCGCCCAAGGAACTATCGGAATTACAAAGTAAATGAAGTATTAGTAAAATGATGTTTCCTTAATCTTGAAACTGCTAGTGCGTACTTTTTTTTTCGCGGAGTCATTTGTCTCGGTGCTGTTTTCTGTGTTTTGTTTTCTTGGAGGAGAATCCGATTGATCTTATTAGGCGCCAACAAAAGCCGTGGGTAGTAAAAGTGCGGCAGCATATCTATGCGGCGCTTTCAGAAGCCAGGGGAGCCAGGGAATTCTTTGGTTAGATTGCTGTTTAGCTTAACTTTCATCACAATGCTTGGTCATTCCGCGCAAGTGCTCGGCCATGGGAACGTGATCAACAGAACGTTTTTCCATGTCATTCACTGCCTCAAGAAGAAAAAAAATAATGAATGCTCGCTATGCTGTCAGCTTTTGCGCCGTACCCTGTCAATTTATTTCGGCACCACACACAAACTTTTATCGTCTTTTCAACTCAAAGATAACTACTGCTCTCCTTCTTGGATCCGCAAGAATACTAGGCTCAATTAGTTGAGTATCGGACACGCCATCCCAAGGTCAGGTTCGGACTCACGCGGCGGCAAGTTGTATTTTTGTCCATTTTAACTTCTTCGTATTTACATCATAATTACTACAATAACGTTAAAAGATTGCAAATAACATGCCCTTCGTTGTCTTGATGGTTTGTTGGTTTTGATCGTGGTATGAAGGAGGAACACGAACGTTACAATACCTCCACAGTCCTTACTTCCGACGTCAGCCTGTAATCCAACTTATCCCTCCAACATTTAAGAGTGTCCATCACGACAGGGACAGGAAACAGCCTTAGTGAAAAAATAATAACCAGCGTGTACACACATGACGCCTTGCTTCACCAAGCTCGTTTCATTACTTCCTCGTGATTTACATACCCAGCAGCTGGTGTGCGCATGAAGTGAAGAGGGAGCTTAAGGCCAGGAGAAGACACTATCGCGTTTGGGTATATACCGTGTTTTCCTGTTTATTAGATGCGAAGCATTTCTTAGCGAACTTCGACGACTTTGAGCGTATCTATCTATCTATCTATCTATCTATCTATCTATCTATCTATCTATCTATCTATCTATCTATCTATCTATCTATCTATCTATCTATCTATCTATCTATCTAGCCGCCTACGACTTTGTGCTCTCCTGGCCGTATCGTTAATGGGATTTATACCAAATTTGGTACGGCATAACATGACTGTATGAAGAACATAAATGGCTGGTCATATCATGAAAATCATGAATAACTTGTCATGAAAAGTATGATTTACATGCCACGCTCATGGCGCGCTCTCGGCCGTTTCGTTAGCTTGACATACACCAAATTTGGGATTGAGTGACATGACTGTATGACGAACATAAATGACAAGTGGTAATATGGAAATCATGACTTGTCATGTGCGACATGACTTGCAGGCTACGTTCATGGCGTGCTCGCGGCCGTTTCGTTAGCTTGATATACACCAAATTTGGTATATCGCGACGTGACTGTATGATGAACATAAATGACAAGCCGTAATATGGAAATCATGACATGTCATGAGCGACATGACTTGCATTCCACGCTCATGGCGCGCTCGCGGCCGTTTCGTTAGGCTTGATATACACCAAATTTGGTATTGATTGACATGACTCTATGACGAACATAAATGACAAGTCGTAATATGGAAATCATGACTTGTCATGTGCGACATGACTTGCATTCCACGCTCATGGCGCGCTCGCGGCCGTTTCGGTTAGCTTGATATACACCAAATTTGGTATTGAGTGACATGACTGCATGACGAACATAAATGACAAGTGGTAATATGGAAATCATGACTTGTCATGTGCGACATGACTTGCATTCCACGCTCATGGCGCGCTCGCGGCCGTTTCGTTAGCTTGATATACACCAAATTTGGTATTGAGTGACATGACTGTATGACGAACATAAATGACAAGTGGTAATATGGAAATCATGACTTGTCATGTGCGACATGACTTGCATGCCACGCTCATGGCGCGCTCGCGGCCGTTTCGTTAGCTTGAGATACACCAAATTTGGTATTGAGTGACATGACTGTATGGCGAACATAAATGACAAGTGGTAATATGGAAATCATGACTTCATGAGCGACATGACTTGCATGCCACGCTCATGGCGTGCTCGCGGCCGTTTCGTTAGCTTGATATACAGCAAATTTATTATTGAGTGACATGACTGTATAACGAACATAAGTGGCAGGTGGTAACATGAAAATCTTGGCATGCATGTCATCTACAATGCCATTTACATGCCACGCTCATGGTGCGCTTGCGTCCAGTTCGTTAGCCTGACACACCAAAATTGGTATATCGCGACGTGACTGTATGACGAACACAAATGACAGGTCGTAACATGTAAAACATGACATGCAAATTATGTAAAGCATGATTTGCTCCTTCCTGGCTGCTTCGCATTACATCGATTCCCACAATGCGTGGGATCTGCCGGCTTTTCTCCTTAGTTGAATCGAGCTAAGGGCCGTTATGCTATCCTTATCTTGAGGCTGGGCGTAAACATTTTTCTATAATTTACAGTGTTATGTTAGTGCTGACTTGCCCATTTTTCTGTTTATTTATCAAGGGGAAAGCCTTAGACGTCTCATCAAACGCGATAACTCCGGTCGGCGGCGTCAGCACAAGTGATGCAAAAAATCATCATGTGATGACGTCACAATAGTACGTCATTATGACGTCACATATCAGCAAAACTTGTGAATTCATCGTGACGTCGCAATGACGTCATCACATGACATCTTGATAATAACTGCTGGGGTTTAACATCCCAAATCCACTACACGATTATGAAGCACGCCGTAATGGAGGGCTTCGGAAATTTCGACCACCTGGGGTTCTTTAAGGTGCATCTAAACCTAAGCACACAGGTCTCAGGCATTTTACACATGACATTTTGGCTTGGTCAACAGTGGGCCGATCACAGAGGCAGTGCAAAGGCAGGTGCAGTGTCCCCGATCCTGGAGCCTCTGGAAAACCAGGTTAGTTGCAGAAAGCTTTTCGGAGGGTGGCGGGGCAGCATCCATACGTCGATTCAGGAGGAAAAAGAAGATGGCTTTCGCCTTCCAGACGTCTTAGGTGAGTGCATAAGGGGTTCTGCGAGCTGTTTTTCTTTTTTTTTTCAGAAAGCAGTTTAATGCTTAACGTCAGTCTCTTTTAGGTAACATGATTGAGACGGTCGTTTGCATTACTCCGCTGCAAAGGCCCAATTTCCGTGTATGTTCCTGCGATAGTTAATGTTAAAGGCAATATTAATGAGAATTAACTAAATTTACACTTCTTTCCTGCGATAAATAATGACGTTTACGATTGCAGAAAGATAGTCTACGGTTAAATTGGTTAGCTTATAATTAGAAAACTACTGGTATTGGGCAGTCTTCATCCAGTGGACATAAACAAGGATAATAAACCACGAAGGAAGTTAAGGCGTGCAGACATAGTCAAAGGAGATGAGAAGTAAACAACACAAAAGCGTCTGTATTGCCTTTTCTCTTCTGTTGCGTCTACGTTTGTACGCCCACCCTTCTTATCGATGAATCCCAAACGAATAGCTTCACTTTGGGTCTTTCTGAGCGTGATAATTATGATCATGGTGCTGTGGTGGTGGGGATGGTGGTGATGCTCGTAATAAGAATTCCTAATTGCCGACTTATAAGATTTATAATCACGTTATATATCTGCTTATGTCCGGAATCGCAGTGTGAATGCTTGAAAATGTAGACTTCGTCTGTTTCATTGATTTCTTTTTTTTTTTGCGCATATGAAAACTTCAATTAGGCGTGCTGTATGCTCGGAAGCGACCGTTCGCATTTTATATTTGACGCTTCGTTCTTTCCCGGCTTTCTACAAGAAACGTTCCGATATTTAATGCCACCGCTGTTATTGCGCTTGTCTGTTCTTTCGTCTCGAATAAATCTGTTTTTGCCGTACACACCCCAAAACAAAGTGAATCGGATTATAGCGTATATTTTTTTTCAGGTACCATTTCTTCTTCGAACTGGAGGAGGGCTGTCAAGGAGGAAAACAACAAAGTCAAGCGCGCTTCGTGCAAGGCCCGCAGTCGCAGCTTCGAGAACCCGGTGGTTTTCTTGAGCTGCATCCCTTCCTTTGTCGCTGCTTGGCGAACGAAGTTAAGGCGTGCAGCTCATCGCTACGTCTTATGATCTGAGCAGACGGACGACAGGCCAGCGCGGAATTCCAACAGCGAAGGGATGCAGTAGGTGACATCTTCGACCATGCAGGGAATGGCTCCGCTTCCAGCGCTGAAGATCATGTGGATGGTCATGATGCGCAAAATGTTCCACGCTAGGCGAGCCCGAGATTTCAGGAATTCCGAAGAAGTCTTCATCATAAGGCAAACAATGCGTTTGACTACGATGTTGATCTGTGAGATCACGCAGTCCGTCAGCGTTGTCGAGCGGGAAGTGCGGCACCTGGAAGCAAGGAACAGGGCCTTGCGGCGCGACAACGAGCTACTGCGAAGGGAACTTTCTCGTTTGCGCCGGGAGCCGCTTAATATCCAGATCCCTTCAGGAGGGCCTCCCCCGACCTGTGACGAAGACAGCATGGGAGTGGATTCAAGTACCAGGTTGTCGACCAATCGTTTCTTTCCGGGCGTTGCCATCGAAGATGCAATCGCGACCACCATGCCTCAGGTGGCTGATGACAACGGCGTAGCCGACGACTCTCCCTGGGCAGACGAAAGCATGGCCATGGACCTGTGATGGTGCTTCTGCATCGTATGACAGTGATGAAGAAAATGGCAGCAACATACGTGACCAGAGATAAAGTTTCAACACATGCGCTTTCTTGTCTTCATCAACGTGGCTTTCACAGACTGTATGTGGGGATATTCCTGAGGGAGCTCTTACGGTCTCAAGTGAATTGATATCTAGCATTTTCTTTCGTTGAGAGTGCGAAACTTCAGGCAATAGTAAACGGCTAGTTTCTCTGTAGTTCTCGGCAGCTTTCGTGTTTCTTGTTCTGCTTTCAATGTGGACGGTTGAGGCCTTGATGCCAACTTTTGACTCTAAAATGCCGGCGATCGATCGGAAAGTGAGCCTTCGGGCGTTCGCATTCGCCAACTCACCGCCTCCAATCAAGGAATCTCTCTCCGTGGGAGGTAAACTAAGAACATTCTAGGAATACACCTCATTATATACTCCATCGTGAGATATGTCCAGAGGCAGATAAACAGCTGAACGAAAGAGAGGAAATAATGTGGAGAAAATTTCAAACCGGGGTGTTTCCAAACCCTCATCTATACAGTAAATGACACCCAAAGATGTTTAATCAAATATGTACGAACTGTAAAGCATTGCAAGCCTATTCACATGGTGTGGACCTGCCAGTCCTACAACGATCCGAGCAGAAGTGTCGGATCCTCAGATCCACGAAGCCGAAGAAAAACGCAAAGTCGTCGGTCTCGTTCTGACCGCCGCTGAGTCCCAAGGGATTCCGGGCGACGGGGCAGCGGCCAAAACCATTCTCCCCCGTGATTCTCCACGGGTGCAAAAAAGTGTTATCTTCCCCTCTCGCTAAAATTACGTTAACTACATAATACGTATTGCGCAAGACGTTTCGAAAATTTTCCTCCAAAGAATACACCTGACTAGCAGGACTTACAAGCTCAATAAGCAAGTCTTAGGAGGCATTATGAGCTGGAAAACAGTTTTAAATAACTCACAGGTTCCCTTTTGCATTCGCCTCAGACGGCTAGAAGGCGAAAGTCACCTTCTCTTTTTTTCTCACTGATGTACTGATCCCTCCCTCCCCCTAATCGCTATCTGCACGTAACGTGGTTCTAATGTGGCCGCGCTGAGCGAAATACACGAATGACTAACTCTACTGTGCCTGCTTTTAAGGGCGTCGGATAAAATGACACCAAGATTTTCTCGCACATCATCGACGAGACTTCGAACATCTAGCTGAAGGTATAAGCTACATAAATATAAAAAAAAGTCCGTGCTGAGAGGGACCAACAAGTGAAAGTGAAACAGGCGATGTTCGTAAGCATAGGCGTGCGCAGGGTTGCCCTTGAGGGGAGGGGGGGGGGGCGAAGGTTCGTCGCAGCGCCCCCCCTCCCTATTATATAAATGTATGGGGCTGACTTTGCGCCCCTCCCTCGAGTAGGAGTGCACCCCCCCTCTCTATTATTCCAACGTATGGGACTGGCTTTGCGCCCCCCCCTATGTTCGTAAGTGCACGCCTATGTTCGTAAGTGCACCCGTTCGTTTCTCCAACCACAAATGCACAGGACCTACCGAACTTCCTCCTAACCTCACCAACCAACCTTCGCAACTCCATGTTTCTTTTGCAAAAGTTCTTCGTCGTTCTCTCTTCTCGAGCGATACTTTCTCATGAAACTTGGATATCCCGCTCATAGGTCGGCAAAAAATGTGGAACTCACTCATGAAATATATATTTGCCTGTTGGACTCACTCGGACTCACACTCACAGAAATTTTCTTCGCGAGGACTCACTCGGACTCAGGCTCACCACAATTTTTTTCTACCGAACTCACTCGGACTCAAACTCACCATTACATTACTTACTCGGACTCACTCAGACTCAGACTCACGGCTTGATTTATGTCTGAGTGAGACTGAGTGAGTCGAATCATGAGTCCGTTAGCGTACATTTAACTTTTTAGACGAAATTTTCAAAGCTCTTTAACAGTAATATCTCGCATAATCGGTGCTCTAGTAGGCACCTATTGATCTCGTATATTTAAATACGAGTTATCAGTGGTTGGAATCCAGTAGGAGCATTTTTATAAAGATAAATGACCCACGAGATATTTTGATCAAGAATTTCCGTGAAAAAGCTTGCTGGCGGAGGTCGAGGCACCTCACCCGCCCGTGACGCACGCCTCTGATCAATAAATATTGAGCTGGCGTATGAACGCTAGCCCGTTGAAGTACGTGCGAGTATACGAGAGTATAAATGCGAGGCCGACGTAAGGTTGGTAATAATGCAGAAGTTCAGTAGTTATCACCATAGGTCGGCACAAAAATGTGGAACTCACTCAGATTCACTCATGAAATATATTTTGCCCTTCGCACTCACTCAGACTCACACTCACCAAAATTTTCCTCAAGCGGACTCACTCAGACTCAGACTCACTAAACTTTATCTCAGCCGGACTCACTCGGACTCAAACTCACCAAAGTATTACTCACCCGGACTCACTCAGACTCAGACTCACGGCTCAATCTGAGTCTGGAGTGAGTCGACTCATGAGTGAGTTTGACCGGCCTATGATCCCGCTACGACTGATTAATACAAAGAAAAAAAATGTGGACGTTGGAGAGGGGTAGCGATTGACACTTCGCGATAAATATGTACCGGTGTGCTTCTGGTTCCCTCCCATCGCTATTGAGGCCTACGTTCCTTCCAATAAAATATATTTTGTGTGCATTCTTGCCGTGTTTCAACGCCGTGTGTTCTTTTCGTGTTTGAAAGCCGCTAGACTAAGCTCGCGTCTTGAAGGAAGTGGAGCAAAGGCAGCAAGGGCAGAACGGCGAGGATCGTCACAGCCGGTGAGATTCAGCGTGTCTTGAAGCATCGCACAGGTCAGCCCGACATGGTCAACAGCGTGGCGACAGAGCAGGATAAAGAAGGGGGGAGAAGAGTGAGAACAGAAAACATCTGGAGGAGGCTGCACTCCGCAACTCAGTTCAAATCACCCGCCGCACTTGAGCCAATCACTTTAAATCAAAGACTGCGTGCGGGACCACGTTTAGAACACACACACACAAAAAGAAAACAACTAAGAAAGATAAATAAGTTTGCTCCATGCTTGTATAATTATAATGTTTGTTGATATTATGTGTGTTTATTATCGCTGTCAGCCGTCGACTGGATATATAGTATTGCAACTGTGTTCAAATCATGTGCCATGCGTAAGCCAATCACTTCAAACCAAAACCACGGGTGCGAAACTACGTTCAGCATAAAAAAAAAGAAGTCCGGACGCGCTGACAAACGCTGGCAGAAGAAGTAGAAGAAGAAGCGACAGGCATGAATTTTTAACTTTCACATTAATTTATATACAAGAGAAATATAGTGTCTGATCCGAATGGGTGAAAAACAATTATTGCACTCTTTCTGATTATATACGGGGTTCTTTTGGTTGTGAGCACAATATAAAAATTCAGTAATCGAAAAGTCTAACTTTTTCATATAGTCCTCTCTTGGCCGATCCCCGGAGTGGGTATGAGCCATATCAAAGGAAACAACAACAACAACAGCGTCGCCACGAAGGTCGTTCTACCTGCTCGCTTGCCTACTCTGGGGTTTTTCCAAAGTTTGAGTAGTTGCTACTGATTTTTCTTCTTGCTAGGTGTTTCAATAGTGTCAGAATTCATTAGCGAGTGCACTATCGGCCAGTAAGACCAGACAGATGCCGTTTTCCTCACGTGGACCAAGGGCTTTCCTCTGGTCTGCTTCTCTTCCTCTGCAGGAGTTACCAGTGGACCTGTACCTACGCAATGGCATCTCATCCGTGCCTGTGGCCCTAGTTCCAAGCAACGATGGCATCATACGGATGAAGAATCCAAAAGTGATACAGGCGGAGCTGAGATCAACCACAGCTCACTTCCAAAACATCACAGAAGTCCGACAGTTCGGCAAGGGAGTCATTCTCTGCTTTTCGGCTGACCAGCTCTGTGTTCGAGGCTTGCTAAAATGCTCGATATTCACCTCCAATCCGGTGAGCGCCTTTATTCCACCTCACCTAGCATGCATGAAAGGCATTGTTCGGGGCGTTGATACCAACATGACTCCATCTGAGGTATTAGAGATGTTTTCCGAGGCAGGTGCGATTGCAGTTTATAGGTGTGGACGAGTTATTGATAAGAATAACTCGTCCCAACTGTGTCCGTGATTGTTACATTTGCCGGGTCGAGTCGTCCAACTGAAATCAAGGCGTGACCTCTAATATACAGAGTGGAACCGCTGTCGCCGCGTCCCCTCCAGTGTCTAAAATGCTGGCGCTATGGGCACACAATGAAAGGATGTCGGTCAGCTCCGAGATGTCGAATTTGTGGTGAGACGCACAACTCATGTGAATGTAAATCGAATGACGAGAAGTGCTGCCTTTGTCATGAAGCGCACTTGTGATGACAACCCAAATTACTCGGCCAAGGCACGTGAAATACAAATTCTCGAGGTAGTAGATCGAAGGCGATGTTCCCGAAAAGACGCCATTGCTGAAATTCAGGCCAGAACTCAGGGATACGCCGGCGTGGCAGCCCGACATAACACAGCAATGGAAGCATCTCTTTCCCTATCCATTGCGGACATGATCGAAAAAGCTATGGAAAAGACTATGCAACGCCTTGCTACCAACCTTTGTGAGTTCCTGTCAGAAATTATGAGCAACCAGATGGCGCATATAAATGGAACGTCGAGAGATTTTGGCACAGCTTCACAAAACGCTGAGGTCAGACACCTATTAACTGATGCAGAATCAGAGATAACTCCTTCGAATGCGCAGTCCGCAGAGCCCTCTCCAGGAGGCAAACCAGAGACAAAATGATAACAGACATGACGATACTCAGGATTCAGATGATATGGATATGGACCTAAGATCTCTTAAGCGTGCTAGATCTCCTATCTCCAAGAAATATAGCTCACCAAAACATTCAAAAAGCAAGAAATACCAGAAGGACAACCTCTCGAAAAGCGATTTTCTTAAAGAGAGTATTTTAGATAAGGCTTGTAGCTGACACAGTTCTATCGAAACCATGGGGACTCTCAAAATTCTCCATTGGAACTGCCGATGTATTCACTCAGCAATAACAGATTTATTGTACTTGTCATCTAAATTCGCTCCAGATATTATTGCAGTGCAAGAAACATGGCTTTCCGCACATCATTCGTTTCAATTAACCAACTTCCAATCCTTTCGACTTGACCGCCCATCCAAAGGTGGAAGTTTAGCATTCTTTATCAATAAGAAAATTAGTATGAAGGTTAAAGTTTCGTGCAGATATGCCTCCTGACTGCGAAATTTTTGCATTAGACGTGACCCTGCCAGGATGACTACCTTTCTCTTTAGTAAACCTGTACTTTCCTATGGGCGTACCAAGACACGCGATGTTTAGATATGGCTATTAACTCATGGTGTAAGGAAAAAATGCTAGTCGGAGACTTTAATTCTCCCCACACGTGTTGGGGTTTTAGAACTGATCAATGTGGCCAAAGATTGTGGGACTGGTCTATGGACAACAATTTAACATGGCTCAACGCTAGAACTCCCACATTTATCCGAGATCGATCACGCTCTGCCTTAGATTTAAGCTTTGTAAGCTCGTCCGTTTCTGGCACCTCATGGACAGCCCTGGACTGCGCTACCAATAGTGACCACTTTCCCATAATGTTGGAGATCCCTTGCCCCATAATGCCATCATGTGCAAACATGTTCGAGTGTTTATAAATTATTCCAAATTTAATAAGGACCTCAAAGCAGCCTTAGCTTCTCCCTCTGAATATAGTGATGAAACTAAAGCAATGAAATTAAGCGCACTAATTAAAAGAACATACAAAAAAGCTGAATTTACTATTGAATCTGCCAAGAGGGTTCCATATAGCCCGTGGTGGAATTCAGATTGCTCACGTGACCACAGACGACGACAGACAGCTTGGAAGCAACTAATTCATAATCGGTACCCCAAAAATTGGTCAGACTATAAATTTATTGCCACTGGATTTAGACGCACGGTGGCCAAAGCTAAAGAAGACTATGACAAAAGACAGTTAGAGTTTCTTTAGAAACCTAAAAGTAAGGAAGCCTTATTCCGATACATGAGATCTCGCAAAATCCTGCCGTCTCCAGTAAATTCTGATTACGAATGTCTGTCACCGGAAGAAATGACAAAATCTTTAGGGTGAATTGGCAAAGGCCTGGAAAGTATATTTTCTTCGACTGTGCCAAACAACTGGCAAAAACCTACTATAACAATGGACTTTGAAAAAGTGACAATGTCCGAAGTGCCCAACGTGGTTAGATGCTTACCCTTGTCAGGTCCTGGGCCTGACGGAATTACAGTTCCTATGATTAAAATTCTATTCAAGTTATCGCCCGGTGACGTCCTTAATGTTATAAACTATTCGTAAAAGAATGCCTGGATACCGTATGACTGGAAAATAGCGAAGGTAATCCCCATACTAAAAAAGCAAGGATCAGGTTTTACTATAGAAAATATAAGGCCCATTGCTCTAACATCTAACTTGGTCAAACTTATATAGAGGGTTCTTCATGGCCGAATTAGTATCTGGGTGGCAGATAAGTTAATATTAAAAGCAAACCAAATTGGTTTTCGTAGTGAGTGCTCCATTTTGTGTGCTCATGCTGATTTAGAGAGTCGAATACAGCTTGCACGAAAAAGAAGACAATACGCTGCTCTAGTAACACTTGACATAGCTAAGGCATGTGACAGTGTTGAGCACTCCATTTTACTGAATACTCTGGAGGGTTTAAAAGTTCCACAATATATAATTCAGTGGGTCGCAGAATTCTTCAAATCAAGGGTATTTTATTGCGTTAAAGATGGATGTTGCTCCTCTAAATCCAAACAGAAACGCGGAGTTCCCCAAGGGGCAGTCCTATCTCCAGTATTATTTAATGTACTGATGAGCTCCATTCCAACTGACCAGGATGTCAATGTCTACATTTATGCCGGCGATATTGCGTTCTTCGCAGCAGACAGTGACATTTACTCATTACATCAAAAATTGCAAAGATATATTAAAACCCTTGAAATTTGGCTGCATTCGATTTCAATGTCATTAAACATCAGGTAAAAGTGCGCTCTTGGTGTTTCCCCTGGTAGATTCAATTTAAATTACCATAGTATATAAGCAGGAATCCATTCCACAAGTGGATTCTGTCAAACATTTGGGCATAATCTATACTGAAAAACTGAACTGGAGTCCACACATAGAGTATATAGCAGCAAAGGCACAAGGCGTCAGGCTTATTGCGCAGGCTGAGTAACCGAAAATACAGGTTACGTAGGAAGACCATGTTAATGTTATACAAAATGTACATGCGCCCAATATTCGAGTTTGTGTGCATATTATTTTCGGGCAGCCCTATTTATAAAACAGAACCTCTGGTTCTGCTGGAGCGAGAAGCTCTGCGAATGTGTCTGGGACTCCCAAGGTTTGTGGCTATCAATGTAATTGTATGAAGGAGCGCGCTTACCCACACTCATTTGTCGATTCCGCATTCCAACGGTGCAAACATTTTCAAAAATTTTTCAACTTACAGACTAGAAGATCCGAGTACGCCTTTATTGGAGACCCTGTTTCCTTCTTTCTGCTCACTGGCCCCGATTTCATACACCCCAGATTATTTTTGTTCCAAAAGAAACTGGACAGTATAAATGTGGACATTAGAACGGTAATTGAAACTAATGGTTCGAATCATATTATTACGATAGAATACGACGAAATCTTCCCACCAAAATGTAAGTTGCAATCCCTCAGATATTTTAATAACAGATTACAAGATTACCTGGCCCATGCTGAAACAAATATCATAATAGCCACAGATGCTTCTGTGAATAATGAAAAGGCAGGCGTAGGAATTGCCTCCAACGCAACTTCCTTGGCTGGTCATTCTCAGTGAGGCTACCAGATTTTACCCCTATTTTTGAAGCAGAGCTCATGGCTATAATTTTGGCGCTTCGAAAATTACCTTCATAACGAAAGCAGGGCAATAGTCATAACAGATTCGTTATCGGTGTGTACAGCTCTGACAGCTTCAGGACAATCGCGAGCCCTCATGGACTTTCTGCACATTAGTTCCATCACAATTGAAGTCCCTGAAATTATTGTGGGTCCCAGGCCACTGCGGGTTAAAGTTAAATGAAATGGCCGATTCATTAGCGCGAGCATCGCTTGATGGCCCAGTAATTTCGGTACCTCCAGTAGTAGAATATATAGCAGCGATCAGGTACAGAAAATTAGTGATTCGCACAGATATGATGAAAACTATAACAAAATGGCCAGAATATCAGCACCTCAAAATTTCCATGGAAACCTCAAGTGGAGTCAATCTAGACAGTGGGAAGTTCTTATTACCAAATTTCGATGCCGAGTCCCCCCCGTTAAACCTATATTTGCACAGAGTTGGTCTGACGATATCGCCCCTCTGTCCATTCTGTAATGAAACAGAAACTATTCATCATTATTTTATATCGCAACTATTCACGAAATAGAAAAAAAGCCGGCAGACCCCACGCACTGTGGGAATCGATGTAATGCGAAGCAGCCAGGAAGGAGGAAATCCTGCTTTACAAAATTTGCATGTCATGTTTGGCATGTTAGGACCTGTCATTTATGTTCGTCATACAGTCACGTCGCGCAATACCAATTTTGGTGTATATCAAGCTAGCGAACTGGACGCAAGCGCACCATGAGCGTGGCATGTAAATGGGGTAGTAGATGACACGCATGCCAAGATTTTCATGTTACCACCTGCCACTTATGTTCGTCATACAGTCACGTCACTCAATCCCAAATTTAGTGTATATCAAGCTAACGAAACGGCCGCGAGCGCGCCATGAGCGTGGAATGCAAGTCATGCCGCTCATGACATGTCATGATTTCCATATTACCACTTGTCATTTATGTTCGTCATACAGTCACGACACTCAATACCAAGTTTGGTGTATATCAAGCTAACGAAACGGGCGCGAGCGCGCCATGAGCGTGGCATGCAAGTCATGTCGCACATGACAAGTCATGATTTTCATGTTACCACTTGTCATTTATGTTCGTCATACAGTCACGTCACTCAATACCGAATTTGGTGTATATCAAGCTAACGAAACGGCCGCGAGCGCGCCATGAGCGTGGAATGCAAGTCACGTCGCTCATGACATGTCATGATTTGCATATTACCACTTGTCATTTACGTTCGTCATACAGTCACGTCACTCAATCCCAAATTTGGTGTATATCAAAGCTAACGAAACGGTCGCGAGCGCACCATGAGCGTGGCATGTAAATCATACTTTTCGTGACAAGTCAGTCATGATTTTCATGATATGACCAGCCATTTACGTTCGTCATAGAGTCATGTTATGCCATACCAAATTTGGTATAAATCCCATTAACGATACGGCCGGGAGAGCACAAAGTCGTAGGCGGCTAGATAGATAGATAGCCAGATAGCTAGATAGATACGCTCAAAGTCGCCGAAGTTCGCTAAGAAATGCTTCGCATTTAAAATACATCTTGGTCTACCGTTTTCGAAAGGTAGGTTTAACATTAACCACAGAAAATCTTCTAAACTTCCGGTGCCTCCGTTTTGGGACATTGCCATCCAGACGTATTCGTTGCCGTTTGTAACTATATTCAACCCACTAAACGTATCCCAATATAATGGCTCCTTCAATGAATATTCGTTAAGAAACTTTAAAACGTATTGAAATGTAATAGACACACGTTCCAACTTGACTGGGTAAGTTAAACACAGCTGTCTGGTCTCCTCAAAATTTCAGAACTTTATTATTATAGTGGCAGTTATTTCCTTTCTTTTTTCTCTCCCTCTTCGTTATGTTTGTTGTTGTTGTTAATTTTTTAACGTTTATTTATTTTTTGGAGGATTATTATTATTATTATTTTTCTTTCTTTTCCCATTTCTAGTTATATGTTGCCAAGCAATACGATAGCTATCACCCATAGCATACAATACGTTTTCTTGGTCAATCCCCCCAGAGTGGGTATGTGCCACAGCATAGAGACAACAAACAAACAAACAAACAAACAAACAAACAAAGCTGCCGCGATAAGTTTGTCTCGCCCTTGTGTATTTGCGGTGTGTCTGTATATTATCTGTGGTTACCTTCGTTGTTAGTCGTCGGCTGGAGATCTATCGCGTGCCGGATGGAACGGGCGGCCAAAGGTGTGCCTAGATTATGTGTTGGTGTTCTCTGGTGCGCCGTCGTAGCGGTCGTAGCCTCAACGGAGTCGTAGCTTTGTCAGCGCGCTCAGTGCTGCGTGATCGGCGTGCTTACCACGTTTCTTGACCGCGCACTTTTTTTTTGCGTGATTCAATCGAATGCACCTACTGATACAGTCCACGGCCCAGTGCCTTGTCTGACAACGACGGCGATTGTAAAGCACAAGCGTGCGCCCCAGCGGATACGTAGGTGAGTTCAAGAAATCGTAAATTACGTAAACATGTGACCTTATTGCGTGGCGACACTTATGCAGGGAAGGCAGCCCGGGTGGCGTGTTCACACAGCAGCGCTGATGTGCAAGAACAGGTGTCTTATAGGCAAGCATGGATTGTTGTACAGGTATTATATTTGCATTTCTATGATGTTTGTTTTACACTTCTAGGGAGTGGTTGTTGTGTTTCTGTGATTCAAGCCTTGTGTTGCGCCGTTCTTCCTCGGCTGTGTTCGCGAGATCACGTCCGCCGCGGTGGTGTAAAGGCTACGGTGCTCGGCTGTTGACCTGAAGGTCGCGGGTTCGATCCCGGCCGTGGCGGTCGCTTTTCGATGGAAGGGAAAAATTAGAGGCCCATGTACTGTACGATGTCAGCGCACGTTAAAGAACACTACATGGTCTAAATTTACGGAGCCCTCCACTGCGGCGCGCTTCATATGTGGTATTGGCACGTAAAACCCCAAATATTATTATCGCGAGGTCATCGCGTGAAGCAATTGAATGTGCAATGGCTTCTCGCCTTAAAAATGGGTGTGGTTTTAAATTTTTAGTTTGCTGGTCGCCCCGTACTTTTTCTGTGAGGAAAGTGCAACGGTAATGATGAATAACATGAAAATCAAGTACAACGCAGTAGACGGACAAGCGGATAGACAAAACGCTTGTCAAGTTGCTCAAAAGCGTAGGTATCTCTAGTTGCGTCACCATCTACCATGCTGCACACGTTTTAGCCATGATAAATAGCATAATTGCTCTATGGCGAGGCTTTCAGCCTGGCCGTGCAAGGTCAGTACGCGTAGCACTTGGTGCAGGGGTTTCAAACTCACTTCGACTGCCAGGCTGCAGCCGCCAAATTTAGTCTCATTATTTAGTTTCCCGGAAATTCAAGGACAATGGAAAAGGTGGGAGCAGAAAGGAGGGGCGGTGGGGGGGGGGAAGTGAAAAAAAAATTTCACGCATATCCACGAAGTGAATCATGACGAGTAGGCGAAGCGCTGGGTGTCGTATGCGTGAGTAACCATACGTTGCTCGAGCGTTCCCCATATCATGTATATTGAGTGATATAAAGTGACATTAAGTGACAAAGAGTTGACGACAAAGCTAAGTCCTAAGGTCCATAATGTCTACGTTGAAGTCGTCGACTAGTATAAAGGGTTTGTGCTTGTAGTTGTTTTATATTGTTTCGTCACAATTATGATTGCTGTTCGTCTATTGTAGACCTTTTTTTTATTCACATCTAGGTGTTATATATTGTTCTTTCACAATTATGATTGATATTAGTCTACTGTTAAACCATTTTTTGTGTCTCACATCCACGAATCTCCCCGTGATGGCCGGACGCGGATGGACGGACAAGGCTCGGCTCTAAGGTACTTCGCCCCTAAAAATTTCGGCTAACGTTGCCATTTCTCGATGGGACGCATTTATTTACAGAATGGCCCACCAACCCAACTGCCGAACAGCACGCCTACCGGCCGAACATCCGGAGTGACTTGCCCGTGTCTGTGTGCAGCTTAACGCCGCCTACCATACGACAGCCTCGGTCACCATCACCACGGTCCCGGCCATGGCTTTCGTCTACACCCCCGGGAAACTAGCCGACAGGTGAGGTTGCTGGACGTGCTGCTTTTCACGAAAGCATACCCCGCACCTCCACAACAATTACGACGATGCGACGCGTTTATTTACAGAATGGAGAATGAATGCAGAGGTACAGCTCGGTGCGAAGAGCAGTTCACAGAGCCGCTCCTGTGCAGCCTCGTTCTCTTCATCTACTCTTTGATAGCATGTTTTACTATGTTTGTCATTTCTAAAGGAGATTTATTGGGTTTTGAGAAACATATCGACACTGATATTTAGATAATTTTAGGTTAGACACATGGGCGCTGCCACCAAGGGCTGTTAAACGAATATTAAGAATTTCTTGTATATTGCGACGTGAATTACAAGGTCATGTAACGTCGAATGCACCAACTAGACTGTTTTCACGTGCATGCATTGCACTGTAGCACTGTTTGTTTAGCTGTTTAAGAGACAAAACAGTGAAGTGAACAGCCCAATACGGGGGGCACCAAAACCCATCAGCAATATAGCCTATAGAAGACCGAAATCGAGGCGCCGATAGTGAAGTATCGAGTCTTTATTTTGAGGTTATGTTTAAGCATATGGTGACCACGAGGGGTACCTTACAAAAAATTCTTAGACCAGTCTTGCTGTAAACCTCATGGACATATTTACTAAGTAAATGAAAGAAAATATGAGACGAGGACAGTCGTACGAAAGCTGGGCTGCTGGCTAGAGATACACGAGCCGTATGTTTAAGACCTTTGATTTAGTTGTGCAGGGAACTTAAGGGAAGGCAATACATCTGTGCTAATCATTTTATTTGCTAGTAGAAACAGTAAGTGTGCATATTCAATTGCAAGCTTAATCGGAAGTAGTAGAGCATGTGTATATAAATTATCATTGACAGACATGTGTGTCAGTTCAGTTAAGTTTATTAAGGTAGCGCATGCTCTACTTGTTGCTGTATTTGCCTGGGAAAACACGGTGTAAATTATTAGTCCTGCCATGACATATATTTGATGAACCAAACATGTTCTCTCTTATACCAATTCTTTTCATAGTGAAGTAGCACTATTGCAGAAGCTTCTTATCATAAATGGTTCAGGATGTAATGGCGTATCAATAAGATTACTTGATTGTGTGGTACTACAGTTCTCGCTTTCCTTTGTGCTTTGCAAAGAAGCATGAAGCCAAAAGGTGGGTCTTATTTGCAGTATTCACAACCAAGATGTATCATTCAGGGAAAGTGGTTACAGTGCTGAATTAGTTTATGCATTTGTGAATTGGAGAATCATTTCTGATATGTAAACACGTTTTCTGATCACAGAATTCTGGACAGTGCAGCTACTGATTTTGTGGCGTGCCAAGCACTATGAAATTGAACTAACAGAACAAGGGGAACGGATTAAGGCCTTGTTTTCTTTGCTAGACACAACCTACTAAAGCGAACAGTCAATGAAGCCAAGGAAGGCATAGGGAATATTATTTTAGTTTTTAACTGTAGTGTGGTAATTATGACAAATTGAAAGGAATTAAAGTAAACGAAAGAGACACTTCCTTCTGCCAAGGAGTGGATCTGAAACCTCTGGACAGTGCATCTGATGCTCCACCAATGTAGCTACTACCGCGGTAGATGTCCCATCCATACCAGAACCTCTATGTGTTTAATCCAAACAGTACATGCTAGTGCCACTTGTGGCCATTGGCAGCTGGCCAATGAACCCTCGCATGCTACCTGAAGCCATCAAGTCTGCCTTGACGCGACCCTAGCGATTTAAGGACGAAAGAAGCGTAGTGAATTAAGGGCTCATTGAATTAAACACACACGAGGCATGCATATGAATAGACTTTAGTGCAACACGTGTGCTTTTTTGAAGAGTTTAAATCTGGGCATGTTGGCAAAACATACCCAAGATTTAAAACCATGCAAGAGCAGCAGAGGCGACAGAAAAAATAAGTGTTCAATCTTTCCTGTACCCTCTGGTGTTCTTAGGCGTCTACCAAATCTTGAGCTATCTTGAAATGTTCACATTCATGATGAAATGCTATAAGGGTGGCTCATTACTATCCATTGTGCACATAGAAGACACATTGATTTATTTAATATTGTGATGAGAGTGCTGGTGGAGTTTTCTATGCAAATTACTTATTTGCGAGCTGCGTTTTTCATCCTTTTTTTAGTGCTCAAGTGCGGGCAAGCTTGACATAAAATTCAGAGCTACGTTTGTCTGCAAAATTCATTATACCACTAACACTTGCTCTTAATGCATTATGAGCTCATCATTAAAGGTCAAATTTTGGTATATCAACATATACCTGTGTTTAGCTATCATGTTTGCATGTACTACTTGTGTACTGAAAGGCCTCTATTCTGCAGAAGCTGATGCAATGTTTTTGTACATGTACCCAGCGTAGACAACTGACCATTCAAGGGACTGAAGAAGTGGACAGCTTGCTGTGAAACATCGGAGCATTCTTCCTTAGGTCTGGACAAGTCCATATTAAGTGGTAGGTATTTGTTTCCATGTCTACAAATGGGCAGTTCGGCCATTTTTGACCAATCTAGAAGTGAAGTCGAGAAGATTAGCTCTTGGCTTGTTGCTACATAATGTGAGGAATATAGGGCACACATAGACAATGACGGAGTATGCAGCATGACACAAGCTCTATACATAAACGCTTATTTGAAATAGCAGAGAAAGACGTGTGTAGAAATATGCGCGTGTCAGAGTGTGCATGTCACACAGGCGTGACTGTAAATGATCTAAAATGGACTGTAAGTTGCTTTTCTGTAAGTTGCTGTAAGGACTGTAAGTTCCTGTAAATGGACTGTAAGTTGGAAAAAGGAATCTAAGTTGCTTTCCGGACAGACTAACAGAAGGCATGCTAACACATCGTGTGCCTGACCTCTTAATCATTTTGGGCTCTACTATCTCACGGACTGCGCGTTCTTTACTCTTCACAATCATGTCAACTTCATGAAATTCTGGCTGACATCCACACGCGCTACAGTACGTAGCTAGAAGACCGTTCTTGCGCTTTTCTGCATTGCAACAGTGTTCTCCCAAACGATTGTTAAGGCATCTAGCGGACTGGCTGATGTACAACTTTTCACAACCGCAGCGGGATCTCTTACACAGCATGATCAACACATCTAACAAATGTAGATCTGTTTCTTTGAGCATGTCCCCAGCCACTCCGTCCCAGGCACACTACTGCTGCAAAGGCTGAAAAGTTTTTGAGGGGCACTAAACACGAGACGTACATCAAAGAGCAATCTTCAAATTATGCGCATTGTCATGCATGTAAGGCACTACAACAATGCGCTCGATAGTGCGGACAGATAATTTGTGAAGTAAACTTTCCACCACTGCTACCTGTAGATTACTCTGATAACCAGCTTCCACCAAGCGACATGTTTTTTAGCGCAAAGACATACATATCTTAATGCCCTCTGCCATGTTATCCTTTCTGAAAAAAGCAGCATGTCAAAAATCGGTTTCTAGCTTCTTCCAAGGAAAACTAAATCGGCTGGAAGGGTAATGATCCTTTTCAGGTGAAATATTCGACCCAGGTTTTGGATTCCGTCCGCGCTGAATGAATTAGCCAAATTTAATTGCATTTTCCATTGTTGTTAAGGATCGGCATTATTCTTCATCCCACTGGAGTCTCATAAAGTCCTTTGAAGATTCTATTGACAAGTGCGGTTCAGTACCCTTTCAGAAGTCTGCTGGCAATCCAGTTGGAAGTTTTCAACTACTAGGTCAGTGGTTCTCAAATGGGGGTCCACGGACCCCAGGGGTTTGCGTGAAGATATTTTGGGCGGTCGCGAAACCCATCCTCCAAAACAAAAAAAAACTCATTTTTACAGGCACATTATGCTCCGTGACAGCGGCCCCTTTCGAGTTTTAGTATGTTTTCCCTCATAACATTATTTGTGGCGCAGCCGATTTATGTTTCCCCTTGTTTCATGAGATGGTTGTAAAGTTCGGTTCCAGTTTTCTGCGACATATGCACGTCAGCATGCTTTTTCCATGCTTGCATAATTAAGAGCTAACATAGCTGGAACAGGTTGAATGGAGTTGCAGACCACACAAGTTATTGACATGCTGTTGAGATTGAATTGGCACGGCTTTTTAGTTTGGCCATTGTTTGCCAGAGAGAAACAGAAGGCACCTATTCCATGCTGCATGTTGTGTTCATTTATGACCCCTCCCCTTACACTGTAAGGGCTCCCTCAGCTTTCACCAGCCCACAAGAAGTGACCAAAAAACCATGGCTGAGAACCAACCTACTAGGCTTTTATTTAAGGTTTATGTTCATTGAATGGAACGCTGTTCCACGCTTGCAAAAGCATGGAATATGTATTAGGTTTTTCCATTGCTCCTGTTCCTAGTGCTTTATTCTTAGGCAAACTTGACACTGTTCTTGAACGGCAGTCATGCTCATACTACGTTTTAAAGGCCTTCAGATCTGTGAGAGCCGTTCTGTTTTTCGTTAACAATGAGCCGAACTTCCTTGACACAAGAGCTTGTAGCATGCTTATACTACGCGAGTATATGACGTCTCTAGAGTTAACGTTCGAGCTTCTTAGGGAAAATTTACATTTCTGGAGGTGATGTTTTGTTGTAGGAGTCACCACACCTGCTGGTGTTTTGAACCTTGAGCGAACAAGCCTTTGATGCGGTTCATATCGTCGCATTCAAAACTGGTAGGAAAGGAACGTGTTAACATGACCTTCCGTAATGCTGTGTTGACAACGTGTCTACATTTGACTGTTCAGGCACTTTGGAATAAGGCAACTTGCTTGCTGGAAGCTGGTTATCCAAGTAATCTACAGGTAGCAATGGCAAGAAGTTTACCTCACAAATCATCCTATCAGTGCGCCCGCACTATCAAGCGTACTGATAGGAGACGCGATGTTGTAGTGGCTTACATGCATGAGATTGCTCATAATCTCATGAAAATTGCTGGTCGCTTTGACGTAGCTGTTGTGTTTACTGCCCCTCAAGAACTTCTCAGCCTTCGCAAAATTAGTGTCCTTGGGAAGAAGCCACCAGTGATGTGCTGAAAGAAACATAGATCTAACTTCATTAGATGGCCTGGTCACCCAGTGTATCTGATCTCATTGAGTTGTGGAAAGTTCTACAGCGGCCACTATACTATATAACCTTAAGGATCATTTGAGAGAGCATCGTGGCAATCAACAAAACACAAAGGTCATGCTCTAGTCGTGCAATTTGACTCATGTGGGTGTCAAAATGAATTTTATGAAGTTGACATGATTGTCAAAAATTAAAAAAAAGTTAGTCCTGAGATAATTGAAGCCAATGATTGAACATTGCGCACACGGTGTGTTTGCACACCCTATTTTAGTTTGCACGATAATAAACTTGCATTCCTCTGTGCCGATTTCAGATGGTTTGCAGTCATGCCTGTGGGACATGCACACTCACCTCACCTATTTCGGTCCATATGTATTTTTCTGCGGCTTCAAATACATTTGTTATAGTTAGCACTGGTGCCGCGTTGCTTTCTCCGTCTCAGTATTTACTATTTTACTCACCCAATTGAGGGACACTTTTACTCACCCGATCGAGGGACTTATTGCACCTGCATTATGAGGAACTCCAACACAAAAAACAGTATGTAATAGCAAGTGCTTGTCATATTGTTCAAACAGCCGCGCAGTTGGGCACACCTTCACGCTGTTGTGGGTCACCTAAAATGTGGCCGGTTGGATCAGCGTGATGTGACGTGCACCCAAGAAATGTCTTCGGAAGGGCGCTCACCATTTACACACTTGAGCTCAAATAAAGAACCAATGCTTTTGCACTTCATTACGGCCTCTACAATAGAAATCTCACACTTTTTGGACGTCGCGTGGTCAATTGAACCTATCCTGCCACTTTCTTGTCATCTTTGAATGACGCCAGCTTCTTTTCCGATCAGCCCGGAAACTCAGGTAACACTGCTAATACAATCGCCGCATTGCAATGATTTAAGCATGTTTATAGCCTCGCAGGCCTTTGTGCTGTAGTTGTCACTGCAGTCAAATTCATTGTGCTCCTTCGGTTCTGTTTGCATTTGCCCTTTAATAGTATGTGGCTCTGCTCCGTTTAGAGATGAGAGTCACTTTTTTTTCTTAGATTCATTGCAGAAACCTCTAGACAACAAATTCGAAACATAGCTCACTTATAGCTGATATGTGTTGCTCTCGGAATGAAATTTAATACACAGAGCGAAAGTTTCGGTCCCAGAATGGTGGAAAAAAGTACATTCTAAATTTTGCTAATGATATATGATATCAATATCTGCTTGAGTAAAGAGAAGTGGATGAAAGCATGCCTGAGCTATGCCTTGCTAATGGTTGTAGCTGACTGCGCCTTTCATGTGGGACAGCCACTCAAACATGGGCCAAAAATGACTCACTAGAATCTGATTTCTTGAGTCACTGTCTCTTCTTGAGACGCCTTCTTCACCTGCTTTTTATAATATATTTTTGAGTCCTTCCTCAGTGAAAGTAGGAATGATCACAACTATTGAAACAAGTTAAAACGTTTTTTTCCCCCATCAAGGTCTCCAACTAACTTTTTTCAGTATACAGTTCCATTCTTTGTGAAGCACTTCAAAAACTTTTCTACTGAATATACATAATGCAAGCTCCCTCATCCTGTGAAGCACAGTGTTTAAAGCAAGAGGGCACCTGAGCTTCTGTGGATTTTTGTTCTTTTTAGTGCAGGATTGCAAGCTTCAGTAGTTGCCATGTCTTAAATATGTGCTCTTGATAACATTTTCACTGTTTAAATAATTTTGGTTCATTACCCAACTTTATCGCTGCATTGTTTCTATCTGTATTGTTGAGATGTACAGGAAAAGGGTGAAAAGTTGTGTGAAGGTTAATTTTAGGCAGAGTCCTTTGCTTTGTGGGTGGTCAATTAAAGCCTCATTTTAGTTGTAATTATGAACTACATAAATTAAAAGAGCTAACATAAGTGATGAAATTTAGTATAAAGAAAATACTCAGTATCATCAGATCTCATTGCCAAGGGCCTCTACATACTTTGCGATGTTTTGTGCGAATGCTAAACGAAAGAGCACCATGGATGAATACAAAAGAGATCACTTTTATTTTGTAGGGTCACTCATAAGTAGGGTTGCAGATTTGACAAATGATTTTGTATGCTTTTTAAGATATATGGGAAACAAGAGCTTCAAGTCATTAAGCACCATTGTCTTCATTAGCATACTGCAAAAAACATTGCTAGGAGCCTGAGTTATTATACCGTATGGTGAAGTAGCAGACTTTGGACGGGGACAAAGGGGACAAGAAGGACACGACACTCGCAACTGAATTTATTTCAGGAAAAGTACTTCATACATATGCACCCAAGCACCTCCAAGCGACACAGAAATGAGTCAACCCTCAATACAAACCTATCAAAGAAGAAATTTCGTGCACACTCAAGTGATATGATAACCGATGCAAGTGAAAAAATGAACTAACAGTCCATGTATTCTTATCTAAGGACAACTTTCTGCGCACACTCAAGCGATAATAAAAAAAAAACTAAACACAACGAAGCACAAGGAGCCTGAGTGTTACGCTATGCACGAAAAAGCCCTCGGTCGACGATATGTTGGTGCAGCTGGCAGTGGCCCTGGGTTCTGCACAAGGTGATGTTTCTCGACAGCACTGCATGGCGTCCATGTCTCACGCAGCGCCTCCTCTATTTTATCAAGGCCAGCCAGATGCGGCCGATTCAACATAGAGAAAGCGCTGTCTGAGGCAAGGCAAAACATTGTAGTACGGCCGGCAGAAGACTATCGTCTTTCGACGACATTTGCAGCAAAGCACGCAGATATGCGGCCAATTTTTTCATTGAAAGTGGTCATCTTGTCATTGGCACTGTACCGCGACCAAAACTCTGAGTCGGCCGTATTTGCAGCTGCGCGGTTGGTTAGTCCTCTCGCGGCAGAGTTGGCCGTCTCGTTGTGATTCGCGTTCCCGCGTTCCGACACGTCCACAACACGCTGCAAGAAATAGCCGAGGCACAGAGAACAGCGCAACTCGAGCGTCTCTCTGAAACGAGAACCGGAAGATAGATACTGCGGGACCTCGGCCTCGAGCCGAGGGAAGGCAAGCAGCAGAACAACGTACCTAAACCGGATAACATCAACAGAAAGCTCAGGGTCTGCCCGATCCCGAAGAACGTGAACCCCGAGCACAACAAGGAGCGGAGGTTGGCGAGAGCCAGGGCTCTCGTAGGCCTCCAAGTCAGAGAAGAAGGCGCCGTCTACGTGTACGCGGCGGAGTATCAAGGGAGCAGCGACGCATACGCGGCGGTGGTCGTTGGAGCATCGACGGGTGCAACGAAGACCGAAGCGAGCGTCCGGACTCGAGAAACGCACCGAGCGGAGGAAGTGGCCATCGACTTGGCCGTCTCCGACCCCGGATGCACTACAGTGCTGTGTGACTCTAGAACGGCAGCGAAAAACTGCGCCAAGGGTAGGGTATGTAGCGAGGCCACGCGCATATTGCGCAAGGTCGAAGACATCGGACGCAAAAGTGCTGTGGTAATCAAGTGGTTTCCGGCCCACATAGGCAGACATGCAAGTCATTATGTTTTAAATGCGAAGCATTTCTTAACGAACTTCGACGACTTTGAGCGTATCTATCTATCTATCTATCTATCTATCTATCTATCTATCTATCTATCTATCTATCTATCTATCTATCTATCTATCTATCTATCCGCCTACGACTACCGTATCGTTAATGGGGATTTGTACCAAAATGGGTATGGCATAACATGACTGTATGACGAACATGAATGACTAGTCGTATCATGAAAATCATGACTAACTTGTCATAAACGGTATGATTTACACGCCACGGCCATGGTGCTCCTGCGGCCGTTTCCTTAACTTGATATATCCAAAAATTGGCATGATGAGATATTTCTGCCTGACCAACATACATTACAGGTAGAAATATGAAAACCATGACGTGCACGTCATGTACAACATGATTTACATGCCACGCTTATGTTGCGCTTTCGGGTTTTTCGCCGGCTTGATATTCACCAAATTGGGTATTGCGTGACGTGACTGTATGAGAAACATGACTGACAACTGGTAATATGGAAATCATGACATGTCATGTGCAACATGACTTGCGTGCCACGCGCATGGCACGCTCGCGGCCATTTCGCTAGCTTGTTATGCACCAAATTTAGTATTGCGTGAAGTGACTTTATGACGGACATAAATGACAAGTGGTAATATGCAAATCATGACGTCATGTACAACATGACTTGCATGCCACGCTCATGGCATGCTCGCGGCCGTTTCGCTAGCTTAATATACGCCGAATTTGGTATTGCGGGATGTGACTCCATGACTAACATAAGTGGCAGGTGGTAATATGGAAATCATGACATGTTATGCTACATGACTTCCATGCCACCCTCATGGCACGCTCGCGGCCATTTCGTTAGCTTGTTATGCACCAAATTTAGTATTGCGTGACGTGACTCTATGACGGGCATAAATGACAAGTTGTAATATGCAAATCACGACATGTCATGCTACATGACTTCAATGCCGCGCTCATGGCACGCTCGCGGCTAGTTCGCTAGCTTGATATACACTAAACTTGGTATTGCGTGACGTGTCTGCATGACAAACATAAATGAGAGATCGTAAAATGAAAATCAGGAAATCCATGTCATGTACAATATGGTTAACATGCCACGCTCATGGTGCGCTCACGGCCGTTTTGCTAGCTTGATATACAATAAGTTTGGTATTGCATGACCTGACTGTATGAAAAATATAAATGAAAAGTGGTAATATATAAATCATGACATGTCATGTACAGTATCGCTTGCATGTCACGCTCATGGTGCGCTTGAGTCCAGTTCGCTAGCTTGATATACATCAAAATTGGTATTGCACGAGGTGACTGTATGACGAACATAAATTACAGGTCCTAACATGTAAATCATGATATGCATGTAATATACAGCATGATTTGCTCCTTGCTGGCTGCTTCGCATTACATCGATTCCCACAATACGTGGGATCTGCCGGTTTTTTATTCTCACCCGTCATAAATGTTTGTCATACGGTCACGTCCCGCAACACCAATTTTGGCGTATATCAAGCGAGCGAAACGACCGCAAGCTCACCATGAGCGTGGCAGGTAAGTCATAGCGCACATGACATGCATGTCATAATTTTCATGTTACCACCAGTCATATATGTTCGTCATACAGGCACGTCGCGCAATACCAGCTTTGGTGTAGATCAAGCGGTTGCAACAACCGAGAGCTCACTATGACCGTGGCATGTAAATCATGGCGTACATGACATGCAGATCATAATTTTCGTTATACCACCTGTCATGTTCGTGATACCGTCACGTCACGGAATACCAATTTTGTTTCATATCCATTAAGTTGAACTGCTGTGAGCGCGCCGAGACCATGACATGTAAATAATGAATTAGATGACATGCATGTCATGATTTGTAGCTTAAGACGTCAATTATGGATACATGGCATACAAATTTTGGTATATAGCAAGTTAACGAAACGGCTGCAAGAGCGCCAAGACCGTGGCAAGTAAGTGATGCCATTCATGACAAATATATCACGATTTTCATGATATGAATAGTCATTTATGTTCCTCATACAGTCATGTTATGCCATACCGATTTTGGTATACATCCAATTAACGATACGGTCAGGAGAGCGCAAAGTCGTAGCGGGCTAGATAGATAGATAGATAGATAGATAGATAGATAGATAGATAGATAGATAGATAGATAGATAGATAGATAGATAGATAGATAGATAGATAGATAGATAGATAGATAGATAGATAGATAGATAGATAGTCGCCGAAGTTGGCTAAGAAACGTTTGGCATATAAAAAATAAAGAAGTGCAGTGTTTTGTGCAGCGGTTGAGTGCGTCGCGGTGAGAGTGCGTGTTGGTGAGAGCGACACGGCAGTGGCGTCTGTTTACGTGCACCCAGTGCATAAGTGGGACACGGCATTTGTGACCTGCCTCGTGAGGCGTGTACAAGGTGACTGTGTCATCTGTGGCGACCTTAATTCACATCACATGAGGTGGGTAGTGGCCACACGGACCACCGAGGCAGAGACTTGTTGGACTCTATAGCAGACTCAGGTCTCCTCGTGATAAACACCGGTATTGCCACTTTCGTTCGCCGTGGTTTTAAGTGCAGTGCTATCGACCTATCGCTAGTGAGTGATCAGTGCAAGTACGAGTGGGTGAGAGGTGCGGATACATGGGGCTCTGATCACTACCCTCTTCACTTGGAACCACTCGATCGACGTCGCACTGCCACGCGGAGCTACATCTTGACGGACTGTCTGCGCTTCCGTCAACTCGCGGCTACTGCCCCCCACCCCCCCTTCCCTTGGCGTCGCCTTCTTCTCACATGTCACCCGCTGCGTCGGAGCGGCTTCACGAAAGTGTGTGGTGCCTGTGGGAACACCCGTTCCGGACATTAAACTTAATCTCCGAGCGGTGCGCCGCAGACTGCAACGCCATGCGACCAAGAGTGACCGCAAATAGCACTGGACCCTTTACAATCGCCTCGACGCCGTGTGTCGCCGGCACGCCAGACGGCGGCGCGATCAATACTGGGGCAGTCTATGCACCACGCTGGACGACCAGCGGCGCGCGGCACGAACCTGGCGAATTTTCGGGGCAGTTCTCTGCCCTTCCGGATCACGATTTCCGGTCCTCGCCATCGCTGTCGCAAGAGGCCTTACTTATCAACAACTGGCGGAGCTCCTAGCTGACTCCCTCTGTCTCAGCGCTTCTGGAAGCCTACCTGAGATGCCACAACTCCCGCAGCACCACCGCAGCGAGTGGTCCAAGCCCCGGCGCTTTTACCTCACTGCGGGCATACGCGACAAGGTGCGCGCTCTCTGCAGCGAGGACGTCACACTAGGGGAGCTCCGCCTCGCGATGGTGTCGCGCAAGCGCCTCTCGGCACCCGGAGCAGATGGTGTGACTTATCAGATGCTTCGTAACATCGATGAATCCCAGCTCTCACTGCTCCTGGCTGCCTACAACGAAGTGTGAGGCACGGGGATCGTGCCGCCTGAGTGGCGCGAGGCCATCGTCATTCCCGTGCTCAAGGAGGGCAAACCCGCTTCTCAACCCGCGTCTTACAGCCCGGTTTCACTTACATCTGCAGCGGGCAAGCTCTTCGAGGCCATGGCACTTCGGAGACTGGAATGGATTAACGAGGCACGCGATGTCTTCTCGCCATCGCATAGCGGTTTCCGCCTTTCACGCGCCACTGCCGACGCCCTTGCCGCCATGATCGCGATGCTGGAGGACGCGAGTTACAACGGGGAGGCCGGATTCCTTGTATTGCTCGACATCAAGGCGTCCTTCGACTCCCTCCCACACTCAACCATCTTTGATGAGGTGCGCGCCCTTGGAGTTACTGGATTCCTGCTCATGTACATCGCTGCCTTCCTCAGTGGCAGAACATTGCGTGCGCGAGTCGGAGGAGTACTCAGTGAGCCGCGACCCGTAGCTGTTGGCGTCCCGAAGCAGCAGGGTAGTGTGTTGAGCCCATTTCTATTCAACCTCGCCCTGTCTGACATCGACGACTGCATTCCCCGTGCCCTTCCGTGCGAGGTGCGCGTCGTTGTGTAAGCGGACGGCATCGCGGTGTTCGCAACAGGACCTCTACCCATTGGCCGGAGTGTTCGCTCGAGACCGTGCTCGGGGCCATTGACGCATTCATCGGAGGGAAGCGCATGCGGCTCTCCCCGGAGAAGACCGAGGCAATGATGGTCCACCCAACTACGGCGCCCGCAGCTACACGCCAAGGTTCACTCTCCAAGGTACCCCTATTCCTTGGAAGAAACGAGTGAAATACCTTGGAGGTCTACTGGACTGCCGCCTCAGGCGGAACCCTGTGGTCAAAGCCCAGCTCAAAGATTCGAGAAGGGTCACCTCTGCTTCTCGGGCGTTCCTAGCGCGCGGCAACGGATGCTCGCCAACCCTAGCCTTACGACTCTTTAACGGCATGACATCGGCGCGCATCTTATAGGGCCTCCCTCTCGCTGCTCTTTCGCGTGCCAACTGGGAGGCACTGGATGCGACGCATCGAGCTGCAATCCGGCAGTTTTTCAGCCTGCCCCATTCCCCTCAAGTCGGGCCTACACTCGCCGAGGCAGGAGAGATTCCGCTGTCACTTCGGGCCGAAAACCGAGTGCTCAACCATAATGAGCGCACGAAACGCTTGCGACATGGCCAACAGCTGGTCCACCGGCTCTCATCGCTGACGCGCTCACACATGGAGCGGTGCACCGCGACATTCAACACCCTGGTTCCATCTTCACCAGATGTCAATAACTACGGCGCCCCTCCTCGCCGGAAGCGCCCCCTGAATATTCGGACACGGATACCGGGTGTGGGAAGCAAACGAACAACGCCAACGTGCGCGCTTCGGCACGAAACTGCGGCCACGTGCGACGGACCTCTCGCTGGGCGTCTCCTCATCTACACCGACGGTTCTGTGGTGAGTGACGGCTGCGCCGCGGCCGCGTGTGTTGTGCCTGCGCTAGAGCTCCAAAGTCAGTGCCTCCTCGTGTGTGAGGCTTCCTCGACGATCGCCGAGCTTTCCGCACTTGACCTAGCCGCCGATGCCCTTCTTCAAATGAGAGTTTTGTCGGCCGCCGTCCCCTCGGACTCACGTGCTTCTCTCCAGCTGCTCGCAAAGGACTCCCGAGGACCTCCAGTCGCGCAACGCATTGTGCTAAGGCTCGAAGCGGCGCATGACCTCGGCTGTGACCTTATTCTGCAGTGGATACCCGGGCATGCTGGAATCCCAGGCAAGTGAGGTGGCCGACGAGCTCGTAAACGCAGCGCACTAGACCGAGTCTCCGCTAACATCAGCGGTATTTGCGTTCGACGTTGCAAGACGACGTACTTGCCTCTCCGTCACCTCTCGTCACCCAGATCCACGCTTTGCGGCCGGCCAGCCACCACGGCCCCTCCCGAAATCCGGATTTACAAGAAAGGAGCGTGCCCTCCTCCTCCGCCTGCGCGTCGGCTGCTACCGCACAGCGGAGCGACTCAGTGGGCTATCGGGTAACATCCAGTGATGTTCCGTGCAGGGAATTTTCCCTTTTTCAGGGAATTTTCGACAGTCATTTTGGACGAAAGGGAAAAAGGGAATCTTCGCGATATTGCAGGGAATTTTCGGGGCGGCGAAATTTTTTTTTTATATAACGATCAAAAGACTGTGGACATGAGGCTTTCGCATGTCGCAATCGTTTCTGGCGCATGTAGCGCGCCAAACCACAGCCTCTAAGGTTCGTTTTTAAAGACCACAGTCTTTCTTGGGATAATTAAACGCAGAAACATTGATGACATTGATTTGACTGACTGCTGGTTTGTGTGGCCAGCGATTCAGCTGTCCGGCGAAAGTTTAAGCCCATGCTCAAAGCCCGCCCATCTTGATCTGGTGAATCTGGTAAACTCAGTAACAAAAAAAAAAAAACAATAATAAAATTTTCTTCTTATGCAGTGGCCGTGTGCATGAGCATGTACAGCATTCCTTCCGCACGCATACCGCTTAAAGCGAGCTCCAAGGTAGCTCCTTCGCAGTATTAAAAGCCGATCTCAGAGGCGATGCTTTGAGTTGAGCAGGAAAGAAGAGAAAGCGATGGGAAGAGCCTGAAACACGTCGTACACTATATATATATATATATATATATATATATATATATATATATATATATATATATATATATATATATATATAACTTTTTTTTGTGCAGGGAAATATGCGGGGATTTTTGGCGATGTATGCGGGGAAAAATGCCGGAAATAGGGAATTTTCGGGCCGGAAAGGGAATAATTCTGTCCAGGACGGAACAACACTGGTAACATCAGCCCTCTCTGCCAGCACTGTGCGCAAACCGAAACACTTCAGCACATTACCATGGATTGTGCCGTGTACTCTGATGAGCGCAGAACTCTTTTTGATGCCTATAGCGAACAGGGTCTTGCCACCTCCAGCGTCAGCGAAATCCCTTTCCCCAGTGCGCGCGCATGTCTTGTCAAGCGAGCCCTCACCACGCTCATCACATTCTTCGAGGACAACCCGCTCTTCGAGAGTCTGTAAACAGCATCACCTTCTCCATTCCGCCCTCTGGGTGGCCTTTCCACCGACGTAGTGGGCACCGCGGATACACAAGCTTCCACATCGAGGTTCACCGGGTTGCAACCCGTGAGTTCGGCGGACCTCCTTTTCTACAGTGTCGGGGCTAAGAGCTCCGGCGAGCGCTTCGCGCGCTCACACAACTTAGAACGCACCTTCAGGGCCCGTACGTAGCTCTCCCTTGTGCGGCGTTCCCTTTTCTCCCGGCGTCCTTGGCGGTCTTCCCGGTTGGCTGCGCGGTGCGCGCGGCGGCTCGCTCCTGCGGGCGGCAGACGAGAGTCCCTCATTTTAACACCCACCCTACTTTTTCTGTACCTTCCCCTATCTTTCGCTCCCCACACCCCATCCCTATGCCGACCTGTTGACGTGTCCTCGTAAGGAGAGACAGTTACGGATCGGCACTTTTTTCTTCACTCCTTTCTTAATAATCACTAAAAAAGTTCTTGTTGCGGATGTAAGGCGGCCTTACATGTTCAACGGGACTCGAACTTGCGACATATTCTGGGCCCATGGCAAAGCAGCACCTGTGTGCTACGCGCCACCAAAGCGCTGTTGACTTTCTTGCGGGTCACAAGCCTGAACGAAACTTTGTAAATAGTGTATAGTCTGCGTGTTCGTGGTTGTATGTGTTATGTGTTTATCAGTGTGTATATCATAATCACCACCCAGCACCTGGAGTAGCATGTCAGGGGAATAGCCAGGTAAACATCTCCAGCTCTTCGTTAAAATATTTCTCTCTGTCTATGAATGTTCAAGATTTCTGTGTAGTCCTGGTCCGATTTTACTAACTTCTGCAACACGCAATATTGTAAGCTTTGAGAGGAAGTCAGCCCTTAGAGGAAGAAAACACTGGGTCAGTGTCGTTATGGCGTCTGCATTCCGCAGGTTAAGGTGAGGGATTGGATGCTCTAAAATATCAGGCGTTTATAACTTTAGTGGTAGAGCATCGGACGCGTTAATCGAAGGTTGCAAGTTTGGTCCCCGCCAGCGGCAACTTGATTTTTCACCCGCTTTAATTTCTTGACAATAATATCATAATTTCTAAGAATAACGTCCCCTAAACTTTCCTTGGCTTTATTGTCTGTTAGTTCGTAATAATATCGTAAGCATTGCTAATGCAGTGCTGAGGTGCCACCAATCGCTATAATAATATCTGGGGTTTCATGTGTCAGAAGAAGGATATGATTCTGAGGGATGCCGAAATGGAGGGCTCGGGAAATTTCGATCATTTGGTATGTTTTAACGTGCGCTGACATCGCGCAGTACACGAGCCTCTCGAGTATCGCGCCACCAGTTATGTTGAAATCAAAATGCTTTCCCAATTCTTTCGGCCAAGCAGTACGCGTTGCCGCTATTTTAAATCTTATAGTCATAGCGCTCTTCAGCGATCCTTGGCTGTTGCGCCAGTAGATGCTATCCCACAAGAACAAGCAGTGTCCAAGAGTGACGAGAAAACATTGTCCATCGCGCGAGGCAAGGCTGTGTGATTGCTGGACTGTGCGATTTATTCGTTGCTGTCACCACGGAAGGAAAGTGGAAATGGCGATTTCAGATCGAAGTGGGCAGTCTGGGCGCTGTCATGTTGCTGTGCAATCACATTAATCTCATAATAAAACTTTTTGTTGGGCTAGTTGGTACATGCTTACTGAAATACAAATAGACTCGATAGATTGTCATTTCTTGTCAATCTTATCGAGTGTTTTTTGACGAGCACGTGAGGTGATGTGCGCGCGCATAGTTGCTACGGCTATTAAAGTAGCTGATGTTCTGAGAATAAAGTTAGTTGCGAGTGACGCCCTTTCTGTTCTGCCTCTAGTTTTCTTCCTCGAAGGTTTGCGTCTATTTGTATTTCAATACACATTAATCTCGCCACCATAGCGTTACAGTGGTTACGATACTGGTTCTCACCCCTTCTCCTCCGAACTTTTTTCATGCTTTAATTTTTCGGATGATACTACAATATTTACTATCCTTCACAGCCACCACCAGTTGCCAAAGTTACCTGTTTTATACACAAACACCCTACGAAAAGAATTCCTGGTTACGGCCCTACTTAAGGTATGAGGCCAAGTGTCAGAAATTTTTTTATTGCGATAGCAATTATATGGACACTTTCGGCTGGTTTTCGCCGTCGTCGTCGCCGCCGCCGGTGTCCGCCGCCGTCATTTGCCGTATATGTATATGTATATATATAACCGGCCCCGCCCGTCGTTCGTGAGCGTGAAAAGACGCGAGGGGGGGGAGGGGGGGGTCCCTCGAGCGACCTTCGATTTTACGAGCGCGGGCGCGCGCATTATCTCCCCTTCTCGGCGGCCGACAGCGGGGGGCCGGTGTACCCTTCTACGTGCTGCGCTCTCAACGCGAAGAGAATTCTCTTAAACAAGCGTTTTCTAGAGTTGCGTGATATCGCATCCAAAAAGAGTTAGCTGCCAGCCTCACTTCGTATAACATTACAATTTTTTGCTATCGCATTCATTGCTTCACCCTTGCGGGGAAACTGACTTTTTTTAAAAAGCGATAATCATTAAAGATTATTAGCCTACAATATAAAACACATCCTTTTTAGGCACATGTGAGCATTTTAAAGCAAGTACTATTTTTCGTTAATTTTTTCATAATTAAAAATGTCATTAAAAGTGGGCCTTACGCGAACACTCCTAACTCAAATTCCGTTCAATAAAGAAGATTTATTTTTTGCAGGGACATGAAAAAGGCTTCGGCTGTGCAATGAACCAAAACAAATGAGATCTGATGAATATTAAAAACATAGTGATAAAATAACCCAAAAAGTATGCACTTGCACATGGGGCACCTTCGTATAACAGGCAGCCATATTAAAGCTTGTAGCACGATTTTGCTTATTGAGGTTCATTGCACGCCTACTAAGGTGATAAGGAAGTGTGCCAAGTTTTAATCGAAAATTGTTTATTAGCAAAAGAGTTATGACTGTTCGCGTACGGAAAAATACCAGAAATATAAGGTTCTGAGAAAATCAACAGAAAAAAGATTTTAAACAGGTGCAGTGCTTACACAAGGTGATCAAGAGCGCTAAAAGTGTCAATATTCGTAGCCAGTTCCATCGTGGACCTTACTATTGTGAGCCTTTGCTCGAGTGGCAACTCTTAATTTTTGTTTCTAGCTTGCAATGCAGCATCAGTGCCATGACGGGACGCTTTCGCGCTGCGGTGCTGATCCTTTGTGAGGCAAGCTTTTGCAGTGTAGAGGCCTGGATCGATCCGAATTTGCTCAAAACATAAAATGTGCTCTTGTTTCCTGTATTGAAATGACACACAGTGTCAAACAAAGCAAAATTTGATGGTTTACAGGTTCACGTACGTGTCCTTGAGTGTGATCAACACATGTAGCACGTTACGCGTACCCGTGGTGAGAAGTTTATGACTTCTATGAACCAAAATGATGTGTTGACAAAGCTTTTAGAGCATTCTTACGTGATCGCACTTGATATGATTGCTAAATAACCAACAAAATACTACATATCTAGTTAATCTTATGATTCACACAAAAACGGCACTTTCAGTTTCGGTTTCGTAGGTGATGGGTGGTCTCACATTTTTGCTTGTATCTTTTGAAAAAATCGGCGTAGACAGAAACATTTTGCAGAAAAATGACCGGCAATAAATTGCGCGTTTAACATGATCAAAAACCAAAAACTGACATTTAAAAAAAAACGTCGCTTTTTTCACTTGGCCACCTTAAAACAGCTTTATTGTGTTTATTTAGCGTAGATTCGGTGTAGCAGGATACCATGCGTACACGTATACGCACGGTATCTTGCTACATCGAATCTACCCGACGCTTCACGCATACAACTGCCCGATATGCGAGCACACTGGCACACCCAATACTCTAGTGCGCCACGAAGGTGGCAATAGCAAGCCCGCAACGACTGCTCGTATCAACCTCTTCGCCGAGACGTGGGAGGTCCATGGTTGCCGTTGGTGGCTACTTTGCGCCAAATTGGCTACTTTTTGACCCCGTCTGGCGACAAAAATTTGCAGTTGGCGCCATGGCTATTTTCTGGCTACTTTTAAAGTGCTGATTTGGCGCATTAAATGGTCATTTTTTTTATCATTTTTGCAGACAAAATACATTGTTTTTAAGCTTTTCTCTCGCTTCAGCCGATGCGTAGGTCGTCCTCTGCCCACCAGGCTGGTGCGCATCGAGGCACCCTTACGCGACGCTTAGCGCGTCTCCACATACGGAGTGGCTAAGTTGCGTGCAAGGTGATGAACGCGTGGCCAGCCCGGTGCCCAAGCTTCCCGCCATCCATTGTGATGCTACGCGCAAGTTTTACGAATAATTTTGATGCGCAGTGCGTGTTTCCGTGTAGACTTTGGAAAACAGACATCTGCAATAAAATTTAGCTGGCTTGTTCATCTACAACCAGAATTTGGTCTGCAGCTTCAACGAAAATCTGTTTCAACTTGCATGTTGCTACTGACTTGCTGGCTGGAATATTCTAACATAACTAATATACATGCGTAATGAATTTATCATAATTCGTTCATTTAAGTTATTTCCAACTTATCAGTGAACTTCTATGGTCTTACTCATTCAAAATGCTATTTATGGAACAATACTAAAGAATCTGCTCATAATACCACTTATGTTCCGTCTGGCTACAAATTTGGCGATAATATTAAATTGCATGGCTACTTTGGCTACTTTTGGCTTGAGTTCTGGCTCCTTTTCAAGTCCACCCAACGGCAACCCTGTGGGAGTCCAAGGTCTCCGCACGGGACCTGGACGGCCAAAGAGGACTCGTCGCCAGGGCCCGCAAGATGATTGCGGCCAGAGGATTTCTGGAATGAGGGACCCTCCCACCTGGCCCCGAGCTTATAAGAGCTCGGAAACGCTGCTGCGAGACTTTAAAATTTCATTTCTTCTTTCATGCAATTATGCCGATCAGACGGAAAGCAGCTCTAAGCACAAACCTAAAATAGAAGGCGTTATTAATCTTCGCGATGTTCGTTCTCTCTCTTTAGCGGATATTGAAGTGCACATTGCTCGCAGAATGACACGCGACAATTTAGGTTTACGGAGTGCAAGTACATTTGTTTCGGGCTTATTTGTTTCGGGTTTAAGCCGGGCTTATTCTGGAAGCACTTTTTGAAGCGATTTATCAGAAAAGGAGGGTTTTCATTCGTGCATAACCAGTGCCTATCGCGAAACGCGGTTCCCGCCTTCTATTACGTGAAAATTTGTTTTCGTTACGAAATTATTTAAAACGATACACTCGTGTCAGATGTGTGTACAGTAACGGTGTGTTGAACAAAGGGTGGTTTAAATAAAACTAATCAGTCCGTGTGTTTGTGTGTTGGTTATTCCCAGGGCAACGAAGGTGTCGCTATGGTCTGGCGCCTCACCACTAGTTATGGGAAAATCAACACCGGCGTTCGTAATGTCAACGGGGCAGTCGGCGCTACATTTCCTTTGGTTGGACATGACGACGTAGGGAAAAGAGGTGAGTGGCACCCACGCAAAGGAGCCTAAAACAATTGCCTTTGTTGTTTTAAAAAAAAGCTCACACCATCTTGTGCTGCAAGTTTGTCACCAATGTTTTACACGATAACGGCAAAAAACACGGTTACTTACCATGCCTCTTTGCATTTGTTGTTTTGTTCCGAGTCTTCATTATGTCTGTGTAAATCACTTATTGTGTAGGTATTGCAAAATCTTACTATGATTCCGTTTTCTCATTATGATATCACGTTCTTCTTTTCAGGTACCATTTTTCATGGCTGCTCACGCTGAAGAGGAGCGACAACATAGCAAGTCACAAGTCTGATTCCTCCAGTCTTCACGTCTTTTTTATTCTTAATCATAAGGAATAAATATTAGGGGTGTGCGAATATTCGTGTTTCGAATTCGAATCGAGTAATACTTAATCAAATAATTCGATTCGACTTTCGAATAGCTAGTATTCGAAGTTTCGAATAATTCGACTGGACGAATATCTGAAGCGCGCCAAAGGCCAATGGGGCAACTTGGTTAGAGTGCAGTGGCTAAAACTAAGGCTAACTTAGTTACAGAACACCTTCCGTTTAAACTTTCACTGATGTACTGGTTCAAAAGTGAGCGCATGTTTATTTTAAAGGAGATTGTCATTTCCGTAAGTCATGGCTTCAGCAGGAAAGGCCAGAGAACAGTCTGGGAGAGTGTCGAACTGCTAGCGTCAAAAAATAACCAGGACTGAGCTCAGACCTTATAGTCAAGAGGTTAGAAATGCTAGAATGAGCTCCTGATCCCAAGAAAGAATGATCCTTTGAAATAGTGGATACCCCATAGAGCTGCACTTTATGCAGGTATCACAAAAATTGTTTTGTGATACCTTCCCATTACTGCTACTGAGGCGCCCAGTGAGCGCATGTTTTCAATTGCAGGAAACACCGTAACACCACGGCGAGAATGTTTAAAGCGAGGTCATGTGGAACATTTTGTGTATCTGAATGACAATTTGTAGTCTTTCGGTGGCAGTCACTCTCTGCGTTATGTGCTCGAGGACATAAGCAGATTGTATTTCTTTGTTCTTTCTTTATATTTTTAACAAAACCTTTGGTATTCGATATTCGATTCTATATTCGACATTTCTGGCCACTATTCGGCACTATTCGATTCGAATTCGATTCGAGATGAAATTTAACTATTCGCACGCCCCTTATAAATATGGAAACATGATACCGATATCTGCTGTTTATTTTGCACGGCATGACACTATGCACATCACAGTCACACATTTTGTATGGTTATACTCATACAAGCATGTCAACTGCTTCAACTTTACTAGAAATGGTGTGTTTTGAGGAGTTTTATTAAAATAATGCTAAAATTGAACTATCCTTTTCTTGCAGTCGCTGGGCACAACGGCAAGTATTAATGGAGTTGCTTAAAATGAATGCTTCACTACCAGCAGTAGTCGCGCAAAAGTAGAGCATGGGTCAATTTAGTAGCTTAAAATAGCCGTAGAGTCGCTTGACGCTTCGGTGGGTGTCAATTGACCCGCGTAGGAGCGTCACTGGCAAGAGTCGTCTGACTCCCTCAGAAGTGGTAGTGTGATCCTTCGCATAAGAGTCCTCCCACTCTTCTTAAGAGGGTCCGGGGACTCTCCTGAGCGCGCCGACTCTGACCCACCAAGAGAGTCACTGTGACTCTCCAAAGAGAGTCGTATACGTGGCAAGTCCGAACTCTCCGAAAAGAGTCAGGTACGTATACTCTTTTTTTTTTCTTAGAGTGTGCAACGGGGACGACGGCGAGCTGCCGCATGGGCGTCGGCGCGGCAGCTCCCCGTCGTCCCCGTTGCGTAGCGGCGGTGGTTCCCGCGGCAAGACACGGCAAGCCACGACGCCTGGAAAGAGCCGCGGCGGTGCGGCGCACACGGAGAGCGGCTGTGCAACGGGGACGACGGCGAGCTGCGGCGTGAGCGTCGGCGCGGCAGCTCCTCGTCGTACCCGCTGCGTAGCGGAAGTGAACGGCGGTTCCAGCTGCAAGACACGGCAAGCCACGACGCCTGGAAAGGGCCGCGGCGGTGCAGCGCGCACGGAGAGCGGCTGTGCAACGGGGATGACGGCGAGCTGTGGCGTGAGCGTCGGCGCGGCAGCTCCTCGTCGTACCCGTTGTGTAGCGGTGGTGACGGCAGTTCCAGCTGCAAGACACGGCAAGCCACGACTCCTATATGTGTCGTGGCCCACGTATGAGTGCGGCTCGGAGTGCCGTGTCCCGGATAATGCGACGGGTGGTGTATCGAGCCGCCGCTCAGCGTCAACGGCAGGCTGTGGCGGAGTGGTCGGGGCGGCGAGAGGCGGCAGCATCCCCGGATCCGGCAATCCGCCAGTGGACGCCAGTCTGCCGTGGCCGACAAGCCGCACGGCGGTCGTCACGCAGGTTGGGGCCGGCGGCATTGGGACGACACGCACCGCCGGGTGACAATTAGGCGACAGGTAATTCAATCGTATTTACACATGATCATCGCTTAAGAGCCTATGTGGTTGTGCTTTCCTGATTTTATAGGTCCAGGCGCTCTTCGGAACACCGCACATGCAGCCGCTCGCCGGCGGAGCGCGCCCGCAGAAAAGTATAGTACCATGGTTTGCGCGTGCGCGGTCGCTCTAGCAAGCAAGCGTTGCTGCTTACTGCGCCTATATTTGTGTGCACTGCAGCAAACGGTAGCCCTAGGTGACCCTTAACGTTTTGATGAGGAGGGCTGGATGGGTGTTGTGTGACAAGTTGTGTGCGCATGCACACCCGTTAAAGCAAAAACTTTCGTCCGTGCATGTTTGTGAGCTTCGGTGACGTTTTTACTTTGTTACGCTTGGCCCTGTTTAACATTTGTTCAGGAATAATTATGGGTGGTGACTGTGAGGAGCGCAAGTGAAGGGCGGCGTTTTCGTCCTGTGCAACCGTGAACAAATCGGCGAAGCAGTTACCTTTCAATTATTTTGTTTTCTATAGAAAAATGTACGCAGCGTTCTTCCTGCTATATGTATATTTACTATGATGCCATTTATTTTGCATTCAGCTTACTGAGCAGTGGAAGACCTTGCTCGCCAGCGAGGAAAAGGAGGCCCAAGTGACGCTCCTGGACCTGGCGCGGTGGACTGCTGGGGCCAGTGGAGCCCTGGAATAGGGGTCCCACCAACCTGCTTCGCAAACCCCTTCGTCTTTTTCTTTTACTAAACGTTTTTCCGTTCCGTACCGGACTACCCTTGATTAGCGTTGTATACTTCCTCTGAGCAAAACAAAGTTGGGGGGACACTTAAGCTTTTCCTTTCAGAGTTGAACACGATAGCTATATGCGCACGCAATCTCTGCCTGTCTTGGCTTCTGGGAGGAGACCTAAACTGTGCCGGAAGGATATCCAAGATGCAAACGCCCTCTAGCTCCTATCTTTATTTCAGTCTACTTCAAACTTTCGCTCTCGGGCCAATGCTCTTTTTTCACTCACAACCAAAGACACCGCCTCCGACATCGGAATTTTTGCGAAAAGTGCTCCTTAGCGCTATGGCGTTATGCAACAAGTGTAGACACGCTTATCGAATTGTGAGAATACTCTCTACCAAGCGGCGAGATTCTGTCATTTATTTGTGTGGAAATATATGCGAACCACGTAATGTGGTGCGCATACAAGGCTCGGTAGTCTTGCAGAGCTTATTAAAGTGTTGTACTATACGTTCATTCTTAACAAAAGAAAGCTAACAAAGTTCACATTTTCCTGCGTACAAAATCATCTTTCAACGACAGTATCATTATTGCACACCCGCTTTGACGGCGCCAAGCTGGCGGTGGCAGCCACATTTCGATACGAACTACAAGGGAAAAAAAACTAACTTTGTTTTTTTTTACTCTCGTTCCTAGCGTTCTCAAACTTATCCAGTTTTACTTTGAGGTAACGCAAGGAGCAAACGAGCAACACCTAAGTGATAGACCAAATGAAAGTTGGTTATTATGCAACCACACTATTCTGTTCGTACCCGAATATAATGCTTCACGCTAGCTCAACAAGGAACTCGGGAAGCAGCACGCTGCTGCAATATCCCACGACTACGAAAAAAGAAAAAAAAAACACCTAAACGATTCACTGGATGTATCATGGGCGCAGTTATCACGGCCAGAGATCTCGTGCGGGATGCTGCGAGCTGTCTGGCACACTGCGTCACGAGAAAAAAAATTACACCATCTCCCGCTAAAGGGAACCATGTGTAGATGCGAAGCAGCGGGCGCTAACGCTTACACTGGCGGCGGCGTTGACGCTGGCGCTCATCGCGGCGTTGCGCAGGAGAGAAACCAGGGGAGGCGCAGAGCACGCAGTGATGGACCGGTGTTTCCTACTGTAACATGGCAATCGCTGCTAATGGGCAATGAGAGACAGAAGACTCCGTTTGGACACAGAGACCCGCAGTCCGCTTTTAGTTCAACAACGCACAGGAGAAATTGTTCAACAACGCACAGGAGAAATCTCCCACCGTCACTACCTTGCAGGTCAAGATCCAGTGCCTATATATACGGGGGTGGCCAGTGAACGGTTTTGCAGCGCGAGCAGTCGGTTTTTTTTTTTTTCAATCAAGAAACTCGCTAGCAGACGCTAGGGGTGGTCAATTAAAATTTTTAATCGATTAATCGTTAATCGTTCGTGAATTCAGCCTTTAATCGATTAATGGTTTTAGATGCGAAGCATCTTATGCTCGGGGCTCTGTCCGTCCCTCCCGCGTCCCCCGCCCCCCGTCCCGCGTCCCCCCGTCCCCCGTCCCGCGTCCGGCCACTTTCATGAAGTAGGGAAGCACCCATTATGCGAACCAGAACACTGTAGTAATATGAAGGCCGTCAACCACTACTACAGTCATCAGAGTCATGGCCGAGAGCACAGAGAGGCTGCTTAGCAATGGCTAGGCAGGTGGTTTCTGTCGCCCAGGTTGACCGCATTCCTTGATCTTGCTTGCATGTGTTTGGAGGGGGCTTAGTCCGTCCCTCCTTCCCGCGTCCCACACCACCACAGCGCATGCGCGTCCCCTCCCCCTCTCTTTCCTACGCTCACCCCCTTTCTCTCCTCTAGGAATCCTCTACTCTACGGAGCGTCCCACACCCCCCTACAGCGCATGCGCGTACCCTCCCCTATCTTCTCCTACACTCACCCCCATTCTCTGCTCTAGAGAGAACGTCGAACGTTACCTAGAGAAGGCAATGGCACAGTACATACAGCCACACGCCCTTCGTGCTTGCGGGTGACTTCAACGTGGATATAACCACGAACGACTGGCTCGTCCACCACATGATAGACGTGTACTCGTTGCGACGCATTTCCGACGACAACCGACAACCATAAGGGGAACGTGCATAGACCTCATCTTCGCAAACTTCACAATGAAAACTCTTCAAAAGCAACCCCTGACGCTACACTTCACCGATCACAAGGCCGTCGTCTTCAAAGCACCCCGTGCACCGACGCAAGGAATCGCACGCGTTCCCTAAATAAACACGTAACCACCACATTCTCCGTCTTTTCTTATACATTCGCATTTATCATTTCAATAAAATTCCCGCTCAAGCTATCCATCTCTCCGCTGCTTCGCATCCACACATGCTTTCCTTTAGCGGGAGATGGCGAATTTTCTTTTTGGTGTGATGTTTTAATCGATTAATCGACCTTTTTGATCGGTGCTTTAAAAAGGATATCTCATTGTTTGAGAAGCGTTACTTGTGTTTTATCTAGACCGAAGTCTTTCTATTAGACGCGCTAGAGGTCACATGTGCGCATTTGCGCCTTCGTGAAAATTCGCACTTTCGCCCACTGGACACAGGGGGGCCCTCATCTTTAGGTGATGTCATGGATTGAAGGATCTATGGCCATCATCCATGGACGATTCGGCAGCAGGTTGTACTTCCTTGAAGCCTGCCTACTCGAGGGCACCGAAATCGAAGGCGTTTTCGGCGACCAGAGTGGTCGAAAAGACGTGCCGGAAACATGTAGCGTGGCTGATGGTGAGAAAATCCCGCGAAAGCAAAGCAGAAACGAGGAGAAAGGGGAAGTAAATAAGAAGCTCGCACTCGTAGGCACGGCATCTTTTCTCCATTTGTCTGTTGGATATTGCGGAAGCCCACAGTAATACTATAATTGCGGACTGACGTCACATCCTACTTGAGGTCAGCCATGCGAAATTGCACAGCAACATACTGGCCTTCAACAGACCATCGGTATAGGCATCTGCGGGAAGTAGAGCAACATGAGTTTTTGCCTCCCGGTTAGAATGAACGGCAGTTGCGCCAGTGTACTCCACAGGTTTCACCTCGTCGTTGGCTTAACTCGGCGCTACGAGCACGTCTTCAATCGTGCGTACAGACGGAAGTGTAATAATAATAATAATAATAATAATAATAATAATAATAATAATAATGATAATAATAATAATAATAATAATAATAATAATAATAATAATAATAATAATAATAATAATAATAACAATAATGCGGTTTGACGTCCCAAAACCACGTATCATTATGAGGGACGCCGAAGCGGAGGGCTGCATGCTACCATATCAATCATGAAAAGGATATATATATATATATATATATATATATATATATATATATATATATATATATATATATATATATATATATATATATATATATATATATATATATATGGTGTTTCAAGAAATGTGTCCAATATCCTTAAAAATAACGAAAATGCGGTATTTCCTCGTTGTCATCAGAGTTGCTTTTTCCTGTAGCGTTAGGTACCTTAAGGTTGTTAAAGACGCAATTTGGGACAGTAATTAAGAAAGTTACACTAATTAACATTTTAATTAGTGGAGTTAGCCTGTTAAGTCAAATGGGAGAATTGAAGTCATTCATGCGAAGAACCCACTGCAGCTTTGAGATTTCGAAAAAGCGGCCTCTAGTAATAATTACGAAGTAATGAGATTCTCCCAAATTCTGCAGCGAAACCGAAACGTGGAAGAGCGCAAATTCCGTATACGTCGGAGACGTCCAGAATGGGTGAGCATCGTTATATCAACCATCAACCGACTTCGTTGTGTGGGTGTGTGGGCTGCGCTTGCAGTAATAGCACGCATGACGCACATACTTTAACGAGCACGGAAGAACTACACCTCTTTAATCATTGTCTTGAACAGTCACGTCATTGTATTAACTAATAAATTTTTTTAGACGTCATTGTAGTCGTCTCCTTGTTCAGCTCATGGGTGCTTGGGTTTCGGTTTCGCCGTTGAATTCGCCTGAATTTCATTACGCCACAATAATTAATAGAGGCCGCCTTTTGTATATCTCAAAGCTGCCAGGGGTTTTTCGCATGAAGTTTAATTCTTCCATATGACATAATCGCATAAGAACTTAACTTCTTTAATTACTGTCCCAAATGATGCGTTTCAGCATCTTAAGATGCAAGCCGCTACAGAAAAAGAACTTGTGAAAACTGCGAGCAAATATCGCATTCCCCTTGATTTTTTAAGGCTTTTGGACACATTTCTAGAAACACGCTATATATATATATATATATATATATATATATATATATATATATATATATATATATATATATATATATATATATATATATATATATATATATATACGGATCAATTATTTTTGTCCCCATCATCATACTTCATTACTCTTATTGCCCTGTTGCATTCTCCTCAGCGCAGAGTAGCACTAGAAGCGAAAGTTGGGCTAGTTGGTGGTTCATGCTTGGGATTTAAAAACAGCGCATTGTCTCTATTTTGCGCTGTTTAAATTCCCAGGCAGAGTAGCAGGCCAGGGCGTACTAGCTCAGGCCACCCTTTCTGCCATCCATTATGTTTTCTCCCTCTCATTCATTGGCAAACAATAGTATTTTATTTGCTAAGGAATAAAATGTTATGGCAATAGGACGCAGTCAAGAAATAAACAACGCACATTACAATTGGGCAACTTTTTGGACCACTGTGTAGTGCCGTTAAACAAGAAATAATTTAATGAAGTCTCAGAGTTAAATATAATATACGGGGGTTTTACGTCCCAAAACCACGATATGATTATGAGAGACGCCGCACTGGAGGGCTCCGGGAAATTTTGACCATCTGGTGTTTTTTAACGTGCACTGACATCGCACAGTACACGGGCCTCCGTCGAAATGCGACCGCCGCGGCCGGGATCGGAATCCGCTACCTTCGGATCAGCAGCCGAGCGCCGTAACCACGGATCCACCATGGCGGTACATGAGAGTTAAATAAAATGGCCAAAAAGTTGCCATAGACCCTGCAGGGGAAGAAAATCACCAGTTTATCAACGGCAAGGAAAGCTGTGTTTGTTCGACGAAGCACCATTAAACAGCGCGGGGCCCAAAACGAACACAAACCAAATAAGCAACTAGACGATGCGCTCTCACGTCTGAAATATACAGAAAACAACAAACTTCGCTCTTGAGCATTGACGCACCGCCTTTCTGCTTTCATTCAATGAAGCCATAGTGCTGAAAACACAGAGACAAAGGAAGAGGTCCTGCGAAGAGGACCCAGCTTTTTGAACGATTATGAATTACCAACACTCATAGGCGTACGCACGAGGGGGGGGCAGAGGGGGTGGCCGCCCCCCCCTAGTCACCTAAGAACCTAAGAAGAGGGGGGGGGGGGGGGCGCAAAGTCTGCCCCATTCATTGACTTAATAGGAAGGGCGGGCGCTGCGACGAACCTTCGCCCCCCCCCCCCCCCCCCCCGAACGGCAACCCTGCGCACGCCTATGCCAACAGTCCATCCTTTTGAAACAAGAATCGCTTGTGTAAGTGAACAGCGAATTGATTTTCATGATAAGTTACCCAAAGCCCCTTGGCTAAGTGGCGAGATACCATCAGATACTTACCTGAAGAGGCAGATTCGTGCCTTCGGGAAAGGGGTCCTCAACACTGTATATTTAGTCATGACCATCATGAACAAGCAAGCAATCCGTGTATTTTTCCGGCGGTTAACCAGCACTCGATAGAAGAAAGGGGGGCGAGAGGAGGTGAATGCAGTAGTCGGCTGTGAGCGAAGAGAAACCAGCAAGTGCATTTCTGCCTTCTGCTCGCCTTTAAGCTTTGAGGAGGGTTTGGAGGTGGACGCCGTGGGCGAAGGAGACCAGGGCGAGTTCATTTCTGCCTCTATGGGGCAGGGCCGCCGCCGGCTTTGGGTTTGTTCTAATAGGTTACGAATATGCGGGGTAGTGAAAAAGATTATGTGCGCTCGACTTTTGCGTCTCGGCATCACTCGCCCCGCGCTCATAAGAACCGGCCGAGGGGCGGTGTTGGGGGTTAAGGGTGGCGGATGACGTAATCGATTAATCGAAGAATTTTTATCGATTAATTCGATTAATCGAAAGACGGAAATGATTACGATTAATCATTCATCGATTTTACCATCCCTAGCAGACGCTGCCTGCGTCGGCGTTGCGAGGCGGGAGAGGGGGGAGCGTAGTAGAGGAAAGAGAGGGGGGAGGGGACGCGCATGCGCAGTGGGGGGTGTTAACGCCGCGGGAGGGATGCCTAGAGGAGAGAGGGGGGGGGGGGTGAAGCGACAATCTCAGGGCGTGTGTACTGTTTCTTTTTGGTTCTTTTTTATTTAGTGCCGCGTCACTGCATACGTGATGGCGGGACTTTTGAATTCTTTCAGGTCGATACGCCACGTGGTGCCATTCACGCAAACTGAACAGCCGGTGTCCAGGAAGATCTGCATATGGAGACATAGTGAGGCCAGCGACTCGAAGTTCCGTTGGGAAATAGTTACGCCTGTAACTATTGAAAATCAAACGCACCGCTTTCCTTTGTACCCTCTCAAGAGTAAGAATGTTGGTTTTTAGTACACAATCGTGGCAATTCGGGCGTGTTGATAAAACGTGAGTAAGCTCACGCGTAAAATAATCGAGGCTGTATATATTTATTTTGTATATATTTATTTTCATAAATGAATTTGAACACTTTTTCCTTTAGGTAACCAAAAAATGTCGCGATCGAAATGGCCATATACATAACTACTCGGCGAAGGAACAACTTCTGAGTATATTCTTGTAATAATCATTTACGTTTATGATTGCAAAAAGAAAGTGCATATGCACTTTTTTTTAGTATGTAGTGCATGGTGAAATCGGCTAATATGTCATCAGGGAACTTTTTATAGCGTTAAAGAGCTCGTTTCGCAGAAATTCTGGCGTCGGCGTCGTTGGTTGTGAGCGAAAAATCATCATCTTGTCCGTGACCGAAAAATCGAGAAAGATGCAAATAAAACAAATAATAAAAATTTCCTGGTCCGAATGAGGATCGAACCCAGGTCGTCTGCGTGGCAAGCAGGTGTTCTACCGCTCAGCCACGCTTCTGCGTGGGATTACATTTAAAATAACTTCCTCTGCTTGGAGATGCAGTAAAAATAACTTTCATGCTTTACAAACACACGCGTCCTGTATACAGGCGTCACAATACAACATGTAATATCGCAATAATAATGCGTGGTACAAGCTTACATTGCCATCGGGCGTCAGAAGATGTGAATATCATAACGACATTGTGCTTCAAAGGCATCCACCCATTACAGAAGGCACACACGTTACGTTACTGCACGTATTCCCTTTAAACCACGTAGTGGGAATGCATAGCAAGTTGGAAACCATTTCTCACATTTCCCGCGTGTAATTGATCGGGGTTTAATGCATGCTACCCATTACATAGTATGTACTAAGTGATTGAAGTACGCACTAGGGACAGGATATCGCTATCGCGTTCAACTCTTAAAGGCGAAGCTTAAGGGTCCCCCAATTTTTTACCCTGTCCGAATCTTCCTCCAGTGGATATAAAGTAGGGATGATAAATCATCGTGGAATATTTTACAGCGCAACGGGTTAAGTACTTAACCCGTTGCGCTGTAAAATATTCCACGATGAACATCCACCAACTTGCCCAACTCGCGATTCTGCTTCAGGGATGATAAATTCTGAAATCAGGTAAGGCGTGTAAAGACAGTCACAAGAGATGAAAACTGAACAAAACGAACGCGTTTGTATTGTTCTCTTCTTTTGTGCCTGTGCATGCATGTCCACCATCCTTTCATGACAAATCCCTTCCAACTTGCTCCACTTTCGCTCGTTCTGTGGGTGATAATTATGATCACAATGCTGCGGTGATGGGGCTCGTAGTAATAATGGTGATACGAATGCCTAATAGCCAATTCATAATCATGCTATTTCCCGGTTTATGTCTGTAAATGCTGTGTGAATCCTCGGAAACGTATGTTTCGTCTGTTTTTTTCCCGCACACGTGAAACATTCAATTAAACTTTGAGGGACACTTCACAATCTTTATTTGATGCTTAGTTCTATTCCGGCTTTCTGAAAGAAACCTTCTGGTAGTTTATGTCGTCGTTGATAATGCTCTTGTCTATTCTTTCGTCTCGAATCAATCTATGTTCATCGCACACAGGCGATTACAGAGAGTATCGGATCACAGTGTACATTTTTTTGAAATATTTCGTCTTGGAACTGGAGGAAGATTGCGAAGGACGGAAAAAACGAAGCCCAGCGCCCCTCGTACAAAGCTCACTACAGCAGCTGCAAGATGCTGGCGGCACTTTTCAGCTTCATCACTTGGTTTGTCTCTGCCTGGCCTCGTATTCATCGGCGCGTCTTGTGAGCTGAGCGGCGAGCAGCGCGATGGGCAACGAGCGAGCATGGAATTCTACCTGGCGAAGCGCAGCAGATGAAATCATCGGGGATTCAAGGCCTGTCTCGGCGTCCGACACCTAAGATCAATTGGACGGCCATGATGCAGAATATGATCCACGCTAGGCGAGCTCTAGCTTCCGAAAATCCCGAAGAGATCTTGATTCCGCGAACGATGGGTTCTACCACGATGTTGATCTGTGAAATCATGCAGTCCGTGAGCAAAGTTCAGCGTAAAGGGCGGAACACAGACCTCAGGAACTGGGGCTGGCGGCGCGACGATGCACTACTATTCAGAAAACTCTCGTTTGCGCCGGCAGCCGATTACAAGCCGAGTCCCTATTGGCGGGCCTCCCCCCGCGCTCTTTGGGAAAACAACATAGGAGCGCATTAAAACAACGGGACACCAACTAGCGACTTTCCATAGGGCAGTGCTCGGTTGCTGACCCGAAGGTTGCGGGTTCGATCCCGGCCGCGGCGGTCGCATTTCGATGGAGGCGAAATGGTAGAGGCCCGTGTACTGTGCGATGTCAGTGGACGTTAAAGAACACCAGATGGTCGAAATTTCCGGAGCCCTCCACTACAGGCGTCTCTCATAATCATATCGTGGTTTTGGGACGTTAAACCCCAGATATTATTATTTCCATAGGGCATCACAATGAATGGTGGCATCGTGACCGTCACGCCTCAGACGGCCGAAGACAACGGTGAATCTGCCGAGGCTCCCGGTGTACCTAAATGAGATCATGGCCATATTCCAGTGGTGACCGGTGCTTGTACGATGCTCTCCATGACGACGACGGAGGAAGCGGCAGCAACGTACGTGAGCAGAAATAAAGGTGCAAAAGGCGCGCGCTTTCCTGCTTCATCAAAGGGGCCTTCACACACTGTAAGTGCTCATATTTCTCAAGGAGTAGTCATGTCCTTGAGGCAACGGAAACTAGCATTTTGTATTATACAGAGAGCGCGAAAGTCCCAGTAATTGTAGACTGCTAGCATTATCTTCCTATGAGAATAGCACATCCCAAGACGGGATTGGCCACGTAGGGGTGTATTTTTCCTTCGTTTTCTCTAGTGTATCATTCCTAGATGCGATAATTAATTAATTTATTGATATAAAGAGCCAATTATTCGTAATGAAATATTTATATTTGGCAGAATTGTGCAAGAAATTCATTTAGTTGCAATGGTAAGTTGCTGAATGGCGAAGAAAACATCGCTGCGGCAGTATCCCAAGATTCTCTGTAGTATTCTGCACTTATTCTTTTTTCCTTTCCATCTGACGCGAGTGAAAACCATAGTCCCAACTGTTCACTCTACAACTACGTTGACTACATAATACGTATAGTTCAAGCCTTTTCGAAATTTCGCCTCCACAGAATACGCGTGAGAATAATATTAATGAGAACTAACAGACAATGACGCCAAGACTATAGTAGTGGATGTTATCAGCAGTAAATAAAAGCAAATGAGACGAAAGAAAAGTGGACGAAGGATAACTTGTTTTTGGCAGCGACCAGAGCTGCCAGATGCTACGCAGCTATCAAGCGAATAATAATCAGAAAAGAAGTCCCAAAAAAGCGCGGGCAACTTTCGCGAAGAAGCACAAAAGCATCGGAAATTTAATGAATTTTCCATTTTAGGAAAATATTTTGATGATAACAAACTGTCACTCAAATACGAAGAACTACCTGAATTATTTCGCACAGTGAAAATATGTGCAACTCGGAACGAAGACCCATTTACTTTTTAACATTGTCTCCAGCGTAATCTCCATCCGGTAGAATTCACGTTTTCCAGTGCATGATTAACGTTCCTTGTCGATTCCGCCAACGTATTCAACACTACACAGCTCGAAGTCATCGACAAACGCGCAATTAGTGAACGACAAACACGCTATAGGGGAACGCGATTACCACTAAAATAACTATATTTGCTAGAAAAAGGCAAACAAGCCCCCCCCCCCCCCCCCCAAAAAAAAACGAAAAAAAAAACGTGACAACTGACTGGAAAATTCTACAAGTGACTCGGCGAAAAAAATCCCGAAACCGCTTATTATAAGCGGAACTGGCAACTCTGGCAGGGACCGAACCTGCGACCCTCGAATAACGCTTCCGATGCTTTACCAAGTGAGCTACAGCGGCGGTCATCCCCCCCGTCCACTTTATGGGGTATATATGTATATGTGTTTAGTAAACCTGGGGATGTTAGTCAGCGCCGCTAGGAGCCATGACGGCGAGTGTGGAACACTTTTTCCTGCCTGCTGGCGTCACGTAGCAGGTGATCTTATTACGAGCTTACGTGAAGCCAATAGGCAAAAAAAAAAACATGGCTGATCGCTCTGTCATAGGAATCGGTATAACACGAAAGTGAAACGTGTCTTCACAAAGCTACTTGAGCGTTTATGGGACATTGTTTCGCCACGAGCGCGACGGAATGAATGCTGTAGCAACAAATTTTAATGTTACGCGAAGAACGGCAAGCAGCCGGAAAACCGGCAAGCAACTCGAGAAAGGTCTGCTGCGGCGCCACTCCGAAACCCTCTCTCAGCAAGCGTATCGATCAAGGTCATGACGTCGTGCGCAGAACCGTTCGCAGAGCGCACGCAGCGCGCATACCGACCGCGCGCAGGTGTTGCGCCGTCGCCGCGCCGCTCGTACCTAGAGTGCAGTGAACTAGAATACTCTGGGTAGTGGGTTCAGGAGAAAGCGCGCTCCTTGCGGTCTCTTGAAGCGGCGAGCGTTGACAGGTTCCGGAGGCGTGTGGTGCCGCTGCGGTAGCGTGAGCTGTAAGCCCGGCATGTCCTGTACAGGGCAGCAGTTTGCTATGTGTTTTTGCGTCTCTGTGCCGTGCAGTTGTGCTCCGTGCCCTCGCTTGCAAAACTAAGTAACACACGTTTTCTTCACTGTGGACTACGATATCAACAGGATATCAATAAAGGAGCGCAGCCCTCACTTTTCGCGGTACCGCAAAAGTTGTGCTTTCTTTTTAAATGCGAAGCATTTCTTTGCGTACTGCAGGGCACTTTCTGCGTGTCGGTCTATCTATCTATCTATCTATCTATCTATCTATCTATCTATCTATCTATCTATCTATCTATCTATCTATCTATCTATCTATCTATCTATCTATCTATCTATCTATCTATCTATCTAGCCACCTACGTCTGGGTGCTCTCGTGATCAACCCCTTAACTGGGGGGTAAACCAGAATTAGTATGGGAGCGTAAGATGGTTTGACGAGTATGACTGGTTGGTCATGACATGAATAATGTTACAATCCCGTCGAGTACGTCGTCAAACCCTTTCCGCCAGACGCGTGTGGAACATACCCATGTACCACGGGCGGGTATGTGCCACAGGTGATTGACAGTTTATCTACCCAGGAACGGCGAGAACAGACATTGGTAATATTAAAGGGAGAGCCTTAAAGGACCCCTGACAGCAAAAGTTTTGTTTGCGACTTTTTTACAGTAATTTGTAGCTTTGCGTCTGGTAATGCCGAGATTGAATCGTAAATGCTCTAACGCATCGTATAATTAATGCTAGCGTCGTTAATTCAGGACGATTTTGCTTCAGTTCGAAACGCCCGCCTAAATACCATAAGAAACTAGCGCCCCAGAGCGGGGAAGCGCCTGAGACTACATGCGCTCAAGCTTCGGTGACGCTGAACGTGCCGTTTCCAAATAGGGTGACCCGAGGGCGGTGAAGAATAAAACGATATGGGTGCGTTGAGCGTGTCCCCCTCAGGAAAAAGAAAAGCATTCCTGGCGCAAGCAGCCAAAACTACCTTGACAGCAGCCCGACAACAGAGCGATAGGGGTGACGAACAATAGTCCTCGCCGGGTGCCAGTCGAGGTATTGTGCGCACCTCGAAAATGTTCTCCGATACCGACAATACTTGCTTGCAACGTCACGAGGGGAGCCTCTGTCTACGTAAAACCCCACAGAAAATGTCGATTTTACCAGAATACTCGGATGAGCACTCACCTTTACTTTAAAACCAAATTAAAATATCTTATAGGAAACGCTCGCCCCTAATAATCGGTGAGAAGTGCCCCCCATATGCAAGAGTCTCAAACGACCCAAGCACCTCGAGTTTCCAAATTTGGTGTCAGGGGTCCTTTAAGAAAAAAGCTGACATCGGCAGCATTGACCCGACGAATGCAAAAAAAAGTTTTTCGGTACGTTGATGATTTTATTATTTTTATTGACAGCTCGTGGGAAAATTTCGAAAGTGAGAGTACCAATGTTTTGAATGTGTTTCGGGATGGTCTTAAGCCCCTTGAAGTGACAGTTGAGTTACCGAGTGACGGACGTATCCGGTTTTTCGATTTAGGACTTGTTTGTTCTGACAACCGGCTATGCTGGTGGCTATGAGCCACGTGCTCAAAAAGCGTTACTCCTATTTCATTCAAATCATTCCAAACTAAGCAAGAGAGCTATCGCGACGACGTGCCTCAGCAACGCATTGAACAAGTCATGTGCCCACTTAACAAAGCAAAGCTTCCATAATCAGATCTCACGATTGCAAGAATCTGGTTACCCGGATGATGTTTTAGTGTCTGTTGCAGAAAAAGAGTTGAAAAGAATTCGCGGAAGGGCAAGCCAGCAAAACGGTCATGACCATTTAACGGCAGAAACGAGATGCACGGCCGTAATTCCATATGTTCATCAGCTGTCACATAATTCTCAAGAAGGTGGCGATTCGCGACAATATTAGGGTGGTATTTTCAGTGCCTGATAAACTCGGGAAATTGTGTGCTATGACAAATCCATCTCGAAGGGAACATGTGTTGTGCACAAAAAGGCATAGAAACAAGTTTGTTGACTGCAAGATGCTTTGTTATTTATCGTATTCCGTTCTCGTGTGGGAAACAATATGTCGGCCAAACCAGTAGATGGTGAATGAGCGGCTTAGAGAGCACAATTACAAGTCGAATAAACTTCCGCCTGAGGGATTTCTCGCTCTTCACGTTCATGCATGTGGTTGTCGGCCTTTGTTCGAGAACACTGTCATTGTTGGTCGACATAAGGATGAAACCACGCGTTTAATCATGGAAGCCGAGCTTATCGATGCACTCGGTGATTTGTGCATTAGTATGCCTTCAATAGCATTGTCAAACAAGGAGTTGGGTTTCCTGCGTAAGCGGTGATACACGGTTGTATCTGTTTTTGATAGAGTGACTTGTCGCGCATAGATTTGAGTGTTCTCACGTGCTGAACTGTCTGCTTGGCGATAAGGGTTTAAAAGCAGTCTGATTTTGAAAAATAAACATGTTGTTGCTAGTAGCGCTGCGTGGTGTCCATATGTGCCTTCTCGTGTCCGTGTGTCGTTTCGCACTTCATCAAAGCTTTTCAAATGTTTCACCAACAAGCCCACATTGCAACTCTCGTTGACAAAGAAGGGAAAAACAGCGCTAAAAACTTGACAAACACGAAGGAAGACGGACGAAGACAGGCGCTGTCTTCGTCCGTCTTCCTTCGTGTGTGTCAAGTTTTTAGCGCTGTTTTTCCCTTCTTTACACTATATGACCAACACGCCCAAGCCTTAACCTTAGCAAACTTGACAAGTCTGAACTTGCGTATGAACGTGTTGAGATGTTTGAAGAACGATGCAGGGAATGCGTACCGACCTCCCAGGTGCGTCACGCGGGCGGCAGCGTTAAACCTAATTCAAGGGCTCACGTGATTAGAGTTCATGCACGGCCTCCGAGATGTGCATCTGAAACGGATCTCTGGGGGCAGCATTCGTTGCGGCGAAACGCATTCCGTCTTTCTCATTTGTGTCGAGAGTTGTGAAAGTTGCGTGACGTCAACAGCACCCACGTTACTGGGCGTATTCCCTTTAGACCACGTAGTGGGTGCATAGCAAGTTAGAAAATATTTCCCGCTTATAATTGCTCGTGATTTAAAGCATGGTACCCATTACATAGTACGCACTAAGTGATTGAAGTACGTACTAGGGGCACGATATCGCTATCGCGTTCAACTCTTAAAGGCGAAGCTCAAGGGTCCCCCCAATTTTTTTCTTATTGCTATAGAAGTTGTAACTTGGTTATTTTCGTCATTAGTATTTTATTATGCGCTAGCCTCCGACGCTTATGTTATTAACGCCCTCGTATAATATGGAAATTTTTTCAGTACCAATCTGTCCAACTGGACATCGAATACAAAGACTAAATGGAAGGCGGCCACTGCAGTATACAACCTTATTTCATTCTTAACGCTAAAATTTCCTAGCCACTCTTTCCCCTGAATACTTCTATAATTCTCTCAATATTTATATGTTTATGTTTTTTTTTTACTTAATGGGCTGCCACTTATTTAGGATAGGTTTCGTACTTTCTAATGTAATATTTTTATCTTTAATTGGTACCTTGATTCTTTCTTTACGAAATACCGCGTTTTTCGTGAGAAATGCCCCATAGTGGGTACACGGCATATAAAGAAAATCATCATCAGCATTTTCGCTTGCAGTGGCCAGCACGAACGCGGTGGTTTCTTTCAGCCATACTCCTGCCATATCGTACGTAGCCGCCTCGGTGGTGTTCTTTCGGCTTGAGATCAGCCAGTGCTATGTATCCCAGGGCAGCAGGGAATTCCAACAAGCCGGAGCGCGGGGCAGATGTCGCCCGGGACTACGTGTGCCGTGACCCTGTTTCCAGTTCTTCGGGATAACGCAAACCGTATTAGGGAGAGGCTACTCGCCGCTAAGAAGACCCTTGCCTTCAGGATTGCCACAACACCAGGACCTCTTGGACATTTTTCGAACCGTGGCAAAAGCGTCTGCCTTGTTCTGGCACATCCAGCGAACCACGAAGATGTTCAAACAAGAGGTGATGGACCTAAGAGCAGACATCCGCCTCCTGAGGCACGAAAATGGGCTCCTGGAGAAAAAACTGTCTCGTAAAATACAGGAGGAACAAGAGCTTCTAAGCTATATTGGAAAGCCTGCTCAGAAAAGCGAGGAATGCTCGCATGCCGAAGCGATTTCCGCATCGGTGATCACGGGAATGCTTCAGAGAATCACCATCCAACAAGACGCCGCGCCCAGGATGCCGCCAGTCTCCCTGCCTGCTCTGGAGTCCCCTTTCAGCTCCCAGGACACTGAAGACGATGGCGAACCCAAACACGACGCGAAGGGGACAAAGAGCGCTGACCAGCACACCACGGTCGGTATGAACCCGTGGTGCTTCTCGGAGGCGCCTTACCATGACGTCTACTGTGGAAGACGGGGCGACATCGTCAGTGAGCTGAACTAAAAACCATCGAACCAGTTTGTCATTATTACGGCAGCGGAAGACTAATGGTGACCGCTGTCGCAATTTCATCGTCGCTACTTTAATTGGAGGCGAAAGGCCAAGACGGACTGGCAGGACCTGCCAAGAGACGGCACGGAGCTTGCGCATTCTGACCTTGTGACACGCGCTGTTGTTGGTTTTGTTGTTGTCAGTCCTCTAGTATTCACAATGACGGCTGTGTTAGTACGTGGAAGGCTAGAAGGTTTGCTAAGAAGCAAAATGCGTTTGTCTACAAAAAATTCTCAAGTGTGTGTAACATCATGGCTCTCTCCATCAGCTGTGTTGTAGCCAGGGTGACAGTCTGGCTGCACCCGCATGCACGAATATTGTGAACATGCATATCTTCTTTCCTGCTCCCTGCATGTTACAGCGCCTGCGACTGAAGCTACCATTTTTTCTGCTATCACATAGCAAAGAAGACCTGGTTTTCAAGAGTAAAACTGAAAGGGGAGCTAGTTGGTACACATTCATCTTAATAACTTTTCTAGCGCAAACTAACACACGGACAAAGAGAGGGAACGACACCAGCGCTGGTGTCGTTCCCTCTTTTTGTCCGTGTGTTTGCGCTAGAAAAGTTATTAAGATGGTGGTCAAGACTCGTTAACAAGACTTGTTTGTAAGCATGTGAGTCTACTAGTCAGGCTTATTCTGTGGAGGTGGAATTTCGAAATGGTTTGCATAATACCTTTTCATGTAGTCTATGTTGTTTTAGAGAGTGGAGGAAAGGGATGACGCTTTCGAGCAATGAAAAAAAAATTACTGGAGATCCACGAAGTGAATGCTGATGATGGAGCGAAGCTACTTGGAAGCCAGTCTACGTCATTTGATTTTACT